>JASTWP010001592.1:0-66714 GCA_030770255.1 Temnothorax ravouxi
GTAGTAAAGCATACGTTAGGCATATTGACGTTTGTCTTCTACCGCCTATTACTGTAAACCAGGTACCTCTTCCTTTTGTAAGTGAAGTGAGGAATTTGGGCGTTATGTTCACGTCTACTCTCTCTTGGAAGAAACATATTCTGCATGTCTCACAGCAAGTCCATCATGCATTATATAAACTAAAATTTAATAGAAACTCTCTTTCCACTGAATTAAGAATCAAATTAGTTACAGCATTAATTATACCTCATATTGACTATTGCTGTCTTGTCTATCATGGCCTGAGCAATGAGTTGAATACTAAATTGCAAAGACTTGTAAATTGCTGTATTCGGTTTATTTATGATATCAGAAGTGATGAACATATAACGCCATACAGACATCGACTGGGCTGGCTCTCTGTTGAAAAAAGGAGGCTTTATTTTCTCGGTTGTCAGATGTATCGTATCCTTTTCTTACAATCTCCTTCTTACCTTAGTGAGCTTTTCACTCTTCCTGACCCGTCGTTAAGGAGTTCTGACCGTCTTGGTGCCTCATCGCAAACCTTTCATATCCCGACTTGTAGAACTGCCACATATATGCATTCCTTTCGTCTTTCCTCAATTCGTTTTTGGCATACTCTTCCTACTAGTATAACATCTGCATCTTCCATCGCATCTTTTAAAAACTTTCTTCATTTATTTTTGCTTGCCTCTGAATCTGGCTAATAATCTGGCTGATGCTTTAGCCTTTTTGCGTCGACTATACAGTGCAATGATACCATTGCGTGCGTAATTCTAAGTTAGTTATTAAGCCTTACATTTTTGTCTATATTTCGTTACTTACCAGTTCTTGCTCTGCGTATCATGATATTTCCCGCTACTTATTTTTAGTACTATATCTTGTTACTATTGTATTATATTGTTTTATTTGCTTTTATTGCACCTTTGCCCTTTAGCTCATGCTTGGGCATAAATAAACGTAATCAATCTCTCTCTCTCTCTCTCTCTCTCTCTCTCTCTCTCTCTCTCTCTCTCCTCTCTCTCTCTCTCTCTCTCTCTCTCTCTCTCTCTCTCTCTCTCTCTCTCTCTCTCTCTCTCTCTCTCTCTCTCTCTCTCTCTCTCTCTCTCTCTCTCTCTCTCTCTCTCCCTCCCTCCCTCCCTCCCTCCCTCCCTCCCTCCCTCCCTCCCTCCCCTCCCTCCCTCCCTCCCTCCCTCCCTCCCTCCCTCCCTCCCTCCCTCCCTCCCTCCCTCCCTCTCTCCCTCCCTCCCTCCCTCCTTCCCTCCCTCCTCTCTCTCTCTCTCTCTCTCTCTCTCTCTCTCTCTCTCTCTCTCTCTCTCTTCTCTCTCTCTCTCCCTCTCTCTCCCTCTCTCTCTCTCTCTCTCTCTCTCTCTCTCTCTCCTCTCTCTCTCTCTCTCTCTCTCTCTCTCTCTCTCTCTCTCTCTCTCTCTCTCTCTCTCTCTCTCTCTCTCTCTCTCTCTCTCTCTCTCTCTCTCTCTCTCTCCTCTCTCTCTCTCTCTCTCTCTCTCTCTCTCTCTCTCACCGAAGAATTCTCACGTATCCGTTCGCCTTTTCGTGGCACGACGCAATCGTGTGGAAAAGCAGCGGTCCAGCGGAGGGCAAATATTCAGTCGAGAGAATTTGTCTCATCGGAAACAACCCAGTTCTACAACGCGAGAATAGCATGTTGTTTCGCGAAAATTCTTAGAACACAGAGTGTATTTCGCTCGAGGAGCAAAAAACTATAAGACATATCTATGAAATTTCTTCAATCTGCAATGCACGAAGATAAATGTTATGTTAAAGGCTCAGAATAAGAAGAATAAGCAAATGTCTCAAGGTGTTTTTAGTATGCGCGAGAATCTTTAAAAAATGTATATAAATTGTGTAATAACGACAAAGGTGAACGAGAATAAAAACTCAATTATATTATAAATTAATCACCTCTCACTTGCCACCGTCTTCAACAGATCGCGAGTTATCCGATGGGATCCGCCCTTCGGGGATTTCAAAAAGATGAAATGTAAGAGTGATTTATTATTTTAAAAGTATTTTTACGCCATTTATTAATTACTCTTTTAATTAGAAATCTCTTAAACTTTTGATATTATACTGTACAAATTTCTTCATCTATATTTATAAAAGTATTAATATGTGTTAAATATTTAAAAAAATCCAAGCAATCATTATTTTATAAAAGTATTGATGAAAGAAATGGAAAAATATTAGTTAAATATATCATAGTATTCATTTTTTATAAAATTTAAACATTTTTAAAACGCGAAAGATTATTGTACCGTGTACCTAATTGTTTGCAGCATGATAAAAAACATGTTTGATTTTTCAGCATGTAAATCGTTTTTGCTTGATTCAAACTTAGTTAGTCAATCTAGATACACATACGCGCACACACAACTTTTAAAATTTGTGCAAATATGAAAACCGGGAATGGTTTTTTAATATCTCTAATTGTTTTGGAAGTCCTTGCCCGTTACGTTTTTTTACATCATCGAATGCATACGTTACTCCGTTCGTGTCTAAAAACTCGTTCACTGACTCACTTCCACTCACTTCAATTTACTAACTTCTCTACTAACTTCTCTAATTGTCACGTAGCAGTCGCTCTTACGTACCAGAATTGTACTTTCTCTGAAGCGTGAAATTATAACTTTAATCCGACTGAGCTACCAATTCTGTTTACTTGCCGTTACTTTACGTAAAATCATGATAATCATCGTACGCATCAATTTTACAAAAAAAATACTTAATTTTAATGATAACAGAAAACAGAGTCGTTTAAAATTATTCACGTTAAGAACTGCAAGAGGACCATCAGCCTATCTCCTAACTATGAGCATTACGAGGCGCTCGCGATCTACTTCGACAAAGTAAAACCAAACTTTAGTGAGCTCGTCTATATAACAAGGCCGATATCAAAACTGTTATTCCGTAAGAGTCACCCCCCTCCCCCCAGCAAAATGGCATACGTCCTCTGTGAATCAGAGCAAAACATTCGCATTGCACTCTTTTCCAGTTTTCCGGACGTACAATATACTTCGGTCCGTTTAAGAGGAGCGTAAACAGATATGATCAATTAAATGTTATTTATAGCCTGTGTAGAGGAAGAATTTAAACCGTTCTTTATTCGTTCATAAAGTTTGGCGCGAGTAATAGCCGCGATATCTTTAAGCACTCTCAGTATACCTAACGCGAATGGGGTACGGCGAATCGCAGTAGTAATATCGAGGAATGCATCGGCGAGTGAAAGCATCGATTACAATCCCGACGTGATCTAACTCGCGAGCCAAACTTGACTGTAACGATGTCGTTCGTGCCGATCGTAGAGCGGCTGCGAACGACCGCCCATTCTCCCAGAAACGCAGGTATCCCGCGTCCTCTTTTCCCGGATCAGCGGATCTCGAAACTTTGTGAAGTCAAGCCGGAGAAGGCGCGTAGAGGGTCGGAAGGTTCCAATGACTCCTTTAACGACTCTTCGCAGGCTCAACTTAGTGGGAACTTAACCGTTTTACGTCTCTCCTTCTTGGCGCAATACGGAAAAGCGAACATTATCCTTTCCCCGTCGCTATGTATACCCTACATCCTCCAGCAATATAAACTGAAGCTGACAGAACCGCTAAGTGCTGCAGAACTTTCATCAAAGATCATCCTCTTCTACGTAGAGTGTTGTTTAAAGTAAAGAGGACCGCTTTCGAAATGAACACTAGCCGAAGAAACACGTTTCCTCCCTTCCCCCGCGCCCGCCGTTACTTTCGTATCAACGGGCGAAAGAGCAATGGAAGATTCACTTCAATGGTTCATCCGTTCAAAGATTATTAGAAGCCGATGGAGAACGCGCTTCGCCGGCCGCGGCGCGGTAATCGGCGAGGCATCCAAATCACTCGGGGAAACTCCTCCTTCCCCTTCTTGCTTACACTTAACACTGTACAATGAAACTTACCCCCCACTATCAGCAGCAGGTGAAGCAGACCATATCGCATTTTTTTATACTTCCGGCGAAAGTCTTTATCCATCCTGCCGTGAAGAATCCTCCGTGTGTCACTGTAACGCGCGCGCGTCTCACGCTTCTTGTCTACATATATCCACGCTCGCTGATCGGTACCACGGCGTTTCCGTTTCCGCGATTTTCCATAAAAAAAAAAAGAAAAGGGGGACCTACTCGCGCGTACGGGAACGCGAAGGAGCGCGGACGCTCGACAACATCGGGCGAACGCGAGATCGGAAGAGTTCGCGGGTAAGTGACGAGTTTCTCTGGTATCGTTCGGGCGTCGATCAGCCGGAAACCGCGAAAGCGCTCGAAATCGGCAAGACTGTGACGACACGGCGGCGCGGGTACCACGCGGCCGCGATAGTTCCTGACTTGCAACTGACGAGGGATGCTGCACGAAGAGTTTGCGCCCGCTTCGCGCCCGCGCACAGAATCCTTATTCCCCTTCGCCCCCTAACCGGCCACAGTCAGTTAGTCAGTCTCTCTCTCCCGTCCCGTATCTCCGTTTATCCCGCGTTCTTCCGTCCACGTTCTCGCTCGTAGCTCCCTGCCCCCTCGTTCTCGGCTCACCGTCTACCTTCTCTTTCGGCGATATCAATCCGTCCCTTCCCGCCCCCCCCTCTTTCTCTCTCTTCCACTCTCTCTCACCCTCTTATTCCCGCCCCCGCACTCACACGAGAAACTTCTTTCTCTTTTATGCAGCCCTCTATCGTTGTAGTTGTCTTCTGACTCACTCACTATTACAGTTTTTCCGTCACTCGCTTCGTCCTGCCCGCGTGTGGCGTGTCGCCGTCTCCTTTCTTCCTTCTCCCTTTCGCGCGCGGTAAACGATCGTCGTGCTCCCATCTATCCTCAGGATTTCTCTCTATCCCACCTATCCAGCTCTACCTCCACGCCCTCCCCTTTTTTCTCCTCCTCCCGGTCGCCCCGTTTATCTGTCTTCCATCCCCTACCGCGATCGCACCCACCATCTCCACCACATATCTAACCTCGCGCGCATCCTTTCGGCGGCTGTATCTCAAACACTAAAGAGTTTCTTAGGAAATTGAATTGAATGCCACCCTTCCTCTCGTTTCTGTCTCTTCGACGGCATCCTCTTCCTCCCCCCTTCTCTTACCCTCCCGCCACGTTTTCCGCCGCGCGCTCTGTCTTTTCCACCGTTCCCGCCCTTTCGGGGGTAACCTCGTCTCCCATCGTCCCTTCTCGTTGTCTCTCTCTCTCTCTCTCTCTCTCTCTCTCTCTCTCTCTCTCTCTCCTCTCTCTCTCTCTCTCTCTCTCTCTCTCTCTCTCTCTCTCTCTCTCTCTCTCTCTCTTTCTGTTTTTGTCTTTTCCACGTACTGTCTCGTTTACCCTCGCGCTCGGTGTCCGTCTTCGTCTCCGTCGTCACCCTCTTCCCAAGAGTTCCCGCGAAACTGATTGTCTCGCCGTTAAGCGGCAATTTATATGTTAACAGGCTCGAATCGGTCGAGAGTCATGCATACGTTTAAGGAATGGGATTTCGTAGGAGAGGCTTAAATAACGACGACGATAACGGTGTAAATGTACAAAAACAAATTCTTTATGCCCGTTGTTTTACTTGCCATTCAGCTTTCGTTACACTATTGAAGCTTCCGATTATCCCGAAGTATCGCGTTATGCTTTCGCGATGCTGTAGGATGGAAAATATTAATCTCAAGACTTTATGTTATATTCGATTATTAATTTCTCTACTAATCCCTTTATCTGATAATCTAAAACTAAAAGCGTGAAAGACTGAATGTAACTGGGATGTGCACGGAAGTATTATTATAAACTAGGTACACTAATAAACTATGCGAACATTTTTATTCTTTAGGTCTAATTATTGCACATGTTTTAACGGTTTTGTTTTCAACAGAGCTACAAAAAAACTTGCGCCACGTAAAGCAATTAGTTTCTCCAGAAACTAACATGAAGCGGCTGAATTTGTGTATAAAGTTAACGCAGAGAACTACGTTGCAGTATATGACAACAGTTCAGTTTAATATCCTGCGACATCATCGTGTTAAAGTAAACTTTGATCACATCGCTTGGCATTACAATCACGCCTCAGATAAATATATCGAAATTTTAAAAGTTTATTATAAGTGTAATACATTATTCATTAATTCAGTGATAGAGTAAGATATTTGTAATTACTTATATTAATATTAATTGTAAATTAAATGTATTATATCAATGTGTATTGTGTGATGTAAATAATTTAGAAGGAAAGAGAAAAAAGTCAATATAAGGACTTCAGTACATAATAAATATAATTTATGCAATTTTTTGTTTAAAAAGACTAATCAAAATAATTATAATATGTATAATATATTAATCGCATTTATTCTATTTTTAGAATATATCTGTTCGTCACAATAGTGGAAATTTTTATCTCTATTGCTGTGCTGTGGACATTATATGAGTGGACGTATTCTAATACATTATAAAATTGATGACTTATCCACACTGCCCGTAAAAAACTGTAATTTATGACAGTTAAACACATGTGACCCATAGAAGGGAAGTAATTTTTAATGGGGAAAGATATTTGTCTTGATAGACTTATTGTATTTTTAAAATATCGGGGGAACATTACTATTAATCCCAAGTGTTATGCATATTTATGTATATAGACGGTCAAATAAAATGCAATATGCGTTGAAGTAAAATCGTACATGTTTTTAGTATATATAATACAAAAAGGACTTATATGCGCTTTTGTAACAAATTATCTGCAACACAATTATATGAACGATTAGGATAAGGTTGGCCAATAATTAAGGCTAGCGCCGTGGCTGTCAGACACACAGTCTGTACAATCTGCACAGTTAGTGCAGTCTGTCACAGTTCTAGCACGAGTTAATAGTCATACGTGTTTGAAGAAAACGCATGTGGAAGTGTCATAACATTCCCCTTACCGCTAATTAAACCTTTCATGTACTTCTCATGTGCTCCGTTAAAAATTTATACGTGAATTTGGTGCCGCAAATGTGAACGGTAATGGAGAAGATGATAAGATATATATTAGATCTCACGCCAATTACATTACTACTTTAACTGGTATAAAATCCAGTTGAGTCAGTAAGATCGCTAACTAATTCAATATGAAAATACCCGTCAGTATACGAAAATGGAATAAAGAGCTATATATATACTTATATATAGCTCTCTATCTAACACTATAATATTATATTTAAATCTATATGAACAATATGCGTTGCAAATAATTATAAATAAAAATGCAATGACATAAAAATTTAAAATACAATATAAAATATATTTTATTTTATACTTAATCTTTACTACCATATTATAAAACAGATGTATTCCAGGTAGTAGAGTAACATAAAATAACGCATTAATAAGGTTTCATGATGTCTCTGACGTCAATAATACGCCTTCAATTAAGATACTTTTAGACGTTAATTATTCTGCTTCTTAGAATTTGGAATATTGTTATACATGTATTGTATGCTTGATCTTTCAACTTTTGAAACTGCATTTCATTTCCTGTTGCTTAAATTACAAGTAGTTCTATTGATTTGATTGGCTATAAAACAGAAATAATTCAGTTCGTACGCAAGTGATATAGCTGATTTTAGCTACTACTTGCGCAATATTTCATGCGTTCGGGTCGCGTTTGATTACAATGGCGAATTACAAGTGATTTATTCGATTTCTATCTACATTTCTCTTTCGATATAATAAAAGAGACAATGATTCTAACTGTTTCAGTACCTACATGTTGCTGAGTTGTCATTGTTAATATTAGCTTTGTTTTAAAAGTAATAAATAAGATGACAATTGATCCGGCCAAATCAATCCCTGCATTCTACGCTGGACAAAGTGTATTTGTGACAGGTGCAACAGGATTTCTGGGAAAAGTGTTTATTGAAAAGATATTGCGATCGTGCCCAGATGTTCATGAAATATTTCTGTTAATGCGTTCAAAAAAAGGACTAAATGTTAACGAAAGGCTCCAACAAATGTTGAATTTACCGGTAAGTTTGATATGGAAAGAGAAACTTTTTGTAACGACACATTTCTTTAAAATTATTGAGATCTTTAATATCGTTGTATCACATATTTAAACGTATGGTAAAATAATTTTTTTTTCTAAACGCTATGGATAACGTCATTATTAAAGACAGTTACTTTTAACATTAACACTTTCTAAATAGATATGTAATAAAATACTGGATATTGCATTTAGAGTAAAATGTTGTAAACGTCATTACACGTTCTATCCTTCTAATGTTTTATTCAAATTATTTTAGAAGTTACTGTAATTATTTTAATAAAAACATCTTTATAATTTATAACATACTTCTATTTCAGTTATATGAAAAACTGCACAAAGAACGACCTTCAAATTTCGAGAAATTAATTCCGATTTCTGGCAATGTTAGTGAGAAAGGATTAGATTTGTCGGATGCGGACAGACAAATGTTGATTGAAAGAGTAACTATAATAATACATGGAGCGGCAAGTGTGAGATT
Source organism: Temnothorax ravouxi (assembly GCA_030770255.1). NCBI lineage: Eukaryota > Metazoa > Arthropoda > Insecta > Hymenoptera > Formicidae > Temnothorax > Temnothorax ravouxi. The sequence goes on from JASTWP010001592.1 coordinate 8,488, forward strand.
TAATGACAGTTTAAAATACTCCATATTTGTCAATACTAGAGCAACGAGAGATATCTGTATTTTAGCTCAAAGTATGAAGAATTTAAGAGTAAGTAACTTTTACTCAATCAGATTAACAGAGATTGTGCATTTGTATTCATGAACAATCCATTTCATCATATGACATATTTTAGGCAATATTTTTGTGCGATAACTCATATTTTAATCATAAATTTTCCTCTAAATACTTATTATGTCGCATTTTTAAGTTAATAATAGTTTAAACAAAATAAATTTGAAAAAATGTAAAGGCCTGATTAAGATATCATAAAGTATCAGTATCTAATTAATATAGATTTATTTATACCTATTGTTATATTACAAATTTTTGTATGTTAAAAAAATTTTTTCAAAAGTTTTCAAATAAATTCTATTTATTTATTAAAGGCATTAGTATATGTCAGTACAGCATTCGCACATGTGAATGAGCAATTTATTGAAGAAAAAGCATATCCACCTATAGCTAATTGGCAGAAGATGATCGAAATAACTGAATCGTTGGATGAACATACTTTAAACATCTTTACAGCTAAGTAGGTTTATAAGTTGTTAAATTGAATGACAGCTAAATAAATGAAAATTGTAATTACAAATTTTTTTATAGTTAAACGTTTTCTCAGAATTATTATTTTATTAGTATATTATTGTATATATTTGTTATTATATTATATTATTTATTATTATTAGATATAGTTATTTTTTTGTCTTTTAAAACTATTTTTTTTTTACATCGTACTGTTAATAATATTTAAATTTTTATTTTTTTATATACTTGACATTATGTATAGATGTTTGGATTACTTTCCCAACACGTATATATTTTCGAAAAACTTAGCAGAGAGTGTAATACAGGAATACTCTTCTTCCTTACCTTGCGCGATTGTAAGACCTTCCGTGGGTACGTAGCCTTTCTTTTAATTTTTAAAAATAAATTTTTGTTTAAATACATTATTATAAAGTATGCCGAATATTTGTACCTCCAGTATTTTGTTTTATATTGTCTTGAAATAAAATAGTTGTACTGATAGAGTATAATTTCTTGTAAAGAGGGAAGAAGATGATAACGATATTAAATATTAAATAGAAAATAAATAGAAAGAAAACGCTTGTTAAAATAATTTAAGTTTTAATACAGATTTTAGAAGATCTATTTTTATGTGTTTTATATAATATAATCAAATAGGACAAATATGTTTTTTTACAAACGCTTTTGCTAATAAATAAATATGCTTGAGCTTTCTTACAGAAATTAAAATAAACAGAAATTAAATAAATATAAGTATATATATGTATATGTATTGAATAAATATAAGTATGTATATGTATAAGATTCTACTCAACTTCTTCTTTCTCATTTCAGTTGATAATGTATGAGCAAGAAATAGTTTAATAATATTACAAAGTAATATTTTAAGTAATAATCTAACATTAATAGACAAATGTATCTCATATTTTAGTGATGCCAACGCTAAAAGAGCCAGTCCCGGGATGGATAGATAACGTTTATGGTCCAATAGGACTTTACGTTGGTGGCGGAAAGGGAGTAATACGAGTAGCCTGTTGTAATAAGCATGTTACTGAAAATTCAGTGCCAGTAGACTTTGTCATTAAAAGTATAATTGCTGTATCTTGGAAGCTAGGATTAACCAGGTATAATTATCAACGTATGCATTTTTAACTATATTAAATTATAAATACAATAGCTTATTTTCTCTATTTGAAATTATATCAATACATGTTTACAATATAGTTATATACATTTTGTTTAAAATATATTTAATCTATCTTATTAAGTCTAAAGAGAAATGCTATTAGCGGAATACTAAGCCTATGGTTGCAGAAGTTAGAATCGTGCAATATTATGCATTTAAAGTATGAAATTATTCAAAAATATGATTTTTACTACATATTTGTAATGCGAATTTTTCGACTATTTAGTGTCTTTTCAGTCTTATGTTTATTTCTTATATTTTTTACTTTTTACTGTGAAAGGCTTGCACTTTAGAGATTGAAAACATATTCTTTGTGATAAAATTATTTACATCTTTAAAAGAAACTGACAATTTTTAAATAATTTAATAACTATTTTTGAATGTTTTTATCTTTTTGCGTTTATTTCGCCGAAACATTTTATAATATTATTACTCTTTAATAATATTTATATGTGTTAGCACAATTTGACATTTTGTAAGTATTAGTCTTCTTTCTGAAACTCAAGATTATACAAAACTGCAGATTATACGAAATTTTGTAAGTTGTAAATTTATTATTTATTTTATTTAGTAATGTATAATTTTGTTTATTATTATATAGATTTGCAGAGAGTTCCACACCTTTTGTTTTAAACTGTACGACCCAGAAACACATGACTCGTCAAAATGTTATAAGAACGCTATTGAGTGTCACACGTGAGACACCTTTGGAAGAAATTATCTGGATTCCTAATACAATATTGACCGATAATTTTATTCTGTTTTACATATTAACGATATTATTGCATATTTTGCCAGCTATATTAATAGATTTCGTTTCGAAATTCTTTGGACGTCGACCTTTGTAAGTTTCGAACTAAATATTTAACTATATAATATATAAGCTTAGTAAATTCATAATAACTAAATTTCTGCATGTATTTAATTTAATTGACGGATTTGTTCCGCAAATTAAAATAATGGTTTTTTTCCCAATAAAATAGTATTCCTATATATTTTGAATATTAGTCTGGAAATTTATTTTGCGTATTGTTTTTCTCTATCTAGCTATCTATCTTTTCTACATATATTTAAATATAATTTTTATACTTAACATATCTATATCTATAAATTATAAATGTTCTTTAAATATGTTTTTTAAACATGTTTCTTATACATTTATTTCATTTTAATCGGACTTTAAAACTTATATATATGTAATATGATTGAAGCTGTGTAGTTATATAACTAAATTATTAATAAGTATATAATATTAAAATTAGACTAATGCGACTGATGAGAAATCTGTACGTGGCCAATCGTGCTGTAAGTTACTTTTCGTTCCACGAATGGAAATACAGCAATACGAATATGTCACCTCTGATGTGCTCAATATCACCTGATGACCAGGATATGTTTTTAATAAATTATTCCGATTACGATATTAGACATTACTTGAAGTAAGTTTATTATATTTTCCATTCTGAATAACGTTTACACTGAAAATAATTAAAGCTAATAAATATTTGTCTTACGATATGAAGGATTTGTAACATGGGTGGCAAAAAGTTTCTTCTTCACGAAGACTTGAATCGATTAGATGCAGCCAAAGCACACAGAAACAGGTAAAATATATTATAAACAGCATATTTATTATTATTTACACATGTTTATAATCATGCATGGCAGTTAAAAGCTTGGCTCCTATTAGATAACATGTAATCGCAATAAAAAATAAAAATCTTCTCTGAAACGAATCTAATGTATAAAAAGTAGGTATATATGATTTATAGTTATAATTATGGCATCATACTTTAGATAAATATGTCGAAACCTCAAGACTTTTATTGCAAGTTTAATATATTATTTATTAATTCAGCGATAGAGTAAAATATTTGTAATAATTACTTTTCACAACACCTCTACGGAAAGTTCGACTTTTCATGCCTGTAGAGAGGAGCGAAAGTGACCAATTTCACGCTAGGACGGCATTAGCAACGAAAGTGATCACTTTCCGCCCTAGGGAGGAAAGTGGTTACTTAAAGTAGTGGCTAAACTTACTTTCGTCCCGCTATGCCGTCCTGGCGTGTGAAATGGCCACTCTCGCCTCTCTCTAGGCATGGAGGTCGAACTTTCCGTAAAGATATTGTGAAAAATATCGTGTGCACCTCGGGGCGAAAGTCTTTTCAAACTCGTGTGATTTGCCGCCCTCGCCTTCGGCTCGGACGGCAAACTTCACGCTCGTCTGAAAAACGCTACTTTCGCCCCTTGGTGCACAATATACTATATATTAATATTAATTATAAATTATATATGTATACTATAAATGAATATTGTGAGATCTAAATATTTTAGAAAGAAGCGAGAAAAAGCATTAATATAAAATCTTCAGTACATATTAAGTATAATTTATACAAATTTATGTATAAACAGAATAATTCAAATAATTTTAATATGTACAATATATTAATCACATTTATTCTATTTTTAGAGTATATCTGTTCGTTACATTCATGAAAATTTTCATCTCTATTGGTGTGCTGTGGACGTTATATAATTGGATGTATTCTACCAACACAGTACAATAATGCTGACTTATCCATACTGCGTGTAGAATAATTAAACACTATAATTTCTGATAATTAATCATATATATTGCGTAGAAAGGAATTAATATTTATTGGGAAATATTTCTCTTGGTAGACTTATTGTATATTCAAATTAACGGGGATATTTTACTATTCAATGTTAAATATTATGCATATTTATGTATTATAGGTATAGACGGTATCAAATAAAGTGCAATATGCATTTAAGTGGAATCGTGTATATTTCTTGTATACAAGATGAATCTAAAGTCTGACACAGTTCCCCTGGATCTCGGAAACGGCTTTAGATATGGAAAAACGTTTCAGACAAAAATTGTAAGGGGAACAAATAATAAAAATATGGATTTGACCTTAAGTGACCTTTTCAAGGCCAGGTCAATGTGATGTTTTCTTAAATGGAATTCCCCCATTTTTTATTGCATATTGCTTGCAGCCTTTGTCGAAACGTTTTCAAAACACTATAATAAAGTTCTTTTTCATTAAACATTTCCTGAGATATTTTAAATTTTGTCATGATACTTTTAAGATAAAATATATATATGAAATATTTTGATGATTTTTATCTTAATACTTTTATACGTAAAATAATTTTAAAAAACAAATAATAATATTAATTTGTACATTTACAATTTTGCAAAATTAAACATGTTTACAAAATACAATCTAAATTTTTTTACAAAAATCGATTTCTTTTATTATTCTACACGTATCCTACAACTTTCCCAAGTGGAAATTGATCTAGCCAATCTGATTTTATAGCTAAAGGCTGGATCATGCAGGCTAGATATGTTACCTAGTCATTGACTAGCTTAGTAACTAGCTATAATTTATGAATAATTCTTCGCTGTCTAGTACTTTTCTAGCCCCTGCACGGTAAATATTAGAATAGATGGCGCTGGAAACTTTCAAAAAATTAGCCAGTCATTGTCTAGTCACTACCAATTAAAAATTTGTTAGCATTCGAACAGTAAGATTATGTCATTCTTGAATAGTTTTTTCATAACTATCATTCTATTATATATTAGAAATGTGATTTTTAGAATTATTAAATCTCTCGGCAATCTTTTTTGAACGATATTTTTACATAGAGTTTAAATAATTGTTCAACATATTCGTATTTATATAGACAGTATTGAGCATTTAAGGTATTAAATATTTTTTAGCAATTTGAAAAAAACTTCATGTTCGTATTTTATATTACGTTATAACATATAAGGAGAATTTAAACTGAATTATTACTAATACTCGATAGCGTAGTAGATAGAGTGAACGACTGTCACCCATCAGCAGCGGCGCCCAACAACACTACCAAGTTCCGCGAATCCCTTAAATGGAAATTTTAACTTACAAAATTTAATATAATGTTGTAGCAAAACTTTATCTAGCAAAAATGTAACAATAAAAAAAAAATTAAAAATTAATTTTTTTATATATTTTTTTAATCTAGCCCAGGCTAGCTGATTATTACTAGACAGTTTTTCTAAGGTCGCTATGAGACAATATATTTGTCGAGTATCTAGAACTTCTAAGCGTTACATTACTGGACAGGGACAATATAAGAATAGTATACTGGCTAGTTGATGACTGAATGCCGGCGAGGTTAAATTTCCACTCGGGTTTTGTCTGAAACGTTTTTCCACATCTAAAGCCGATTCTGAGATCCAGGGGGCTGGGTCAGAATTTAAATACACCCTATATAACACAAAATAAGACTTACAGTTATGCACGCTTGCGCAATAAGTTGTCTGCAACACTATTGTAATCGTTTCCGAAAAGAACTAAATTTGCAATATATGTAGATCGAAGTATATAGAAGGATGTGCTCTTTGAACTTTTATGAATCTCATTGTAATTAGATTTCCATCATTTCCTGTACGCGTAAAAGATCCACGGTGCGGTCTTGCTTTGTATATATATTTGACGTGTATCGAAGACTGTGCTATACGATACTGTGACTTTTATGTTGTGTTTCTTGTGTTAATAAAATTTCTTGTGTGTATTGTGTTAATAAAAATTAAATTAATTTAATTTGGATTTCGTGATGTAAATTCGCAACCGTTGTCTCTTGCATTGCTCTTTATTTGCCCTGTTCTAACTGTAGATTGTCTTCCATAAAACCGAGTAAGTTCTATTTGAAATATTTTTTTGAGCAACAAATAGTTCGGAAGATAATTGCGTGGAAAGATTAAAATGGGAGACCCTACATCTGTATATGTTGTACATATATTGTCAGTAAATAAACAATATCGCCTATGTGATGTTTTTCTGCAAATGCACTTTTTGACTTTGATTTTTTCATATCACCATTCTACAAGGTTTAGGCTGACTAGGTTTTTGGCCACATATTATTTACAGATAAGTTTTAACATTTATTAAATAAGTTACATATAGATATTTGTTGCATATTTCAATTTTGGAATAGTTTTTTGTATTTTCTGAAAACTTTACTAATTGTCACATAGGCAAAATTGTTTATTTATTGCCAATATATATTGAAAGAACGCTCAAGACGTTATATAGTTATCTTGAGTAATTAAATTTACGAAAATTATGGAAAAATCCATGCGAATAATACTTCAAATATTGCGCAAATTGTTTATCACTTTTTTCTATCATTTCCGTTGATTATCAATTTAAAATTTATTTATTTTAGTTGTAGAGCTTTCTCTCTCTCCACCCTTCTGCTCTCCTCTCTCTCTTTCGCCGTTTCTCGACATTTTCCACCTTATATTGCACATCATTTTCTAGTTCTAGCATAGTCCATAATAGACATTTATATCAACGTTGCCTGCATGCAATTTTATAGACGTAATAAAAGCTACAACGATTTGAAATGTTTCAATACCTTTGTTTTGCGTTGTGTTGCTAAGTTGTTATAATATTGCTCATATATTTGCTTTGTTTAAAAAATAAGATTTTAAGAAGATGATGACAATGGACCCAGTCAAGTCAATTCCTGCATTTTACGCCGGGCAAAGTATATTTTTGACAGGTGCGACAGGATTTCTGGGTAAAGTGTTTGTCGAAAAAGTATTGCGGTCTTGTCCAGATGTTCGCGAAATATTTCTGTTAATACGTTCAAAAAAAAAATTAAATATTAACGAAAGACTCGAAAAAATGTTTAACATGCCGGTAAGTTTGATATATAAAAAGAGAAACTTTATAAAACGCACTTTATTAATTAAGATTTTTAAGATTTTTAATATATTACGTCACATTTAAACGTATGATAAAACGAATATTTTTTTAAACGCTGTAGTAACGTCATTATTAGCAGAAGTTGTTTTTAACATTAACACTTTGTAAATAGTATATATGTAATAAATTATAGAAATGCATTTAAAATAAAATGTTCTTAAATGCCATTACACTCTCTATCATTTTATTGTAATTTGTTGAAAATATCTTGGAAATTATTGCATATATCATAATAAATCGATTTTATAAATTATAACGTTCTTCTATTTTAGTTATTTGACAAATTGCGCGAAGAACGACCTTCTAATTTTGAAAAATTAGTTCCGATTTTTGGCGATATCAGAGAGAAGGGATTAGGTTTGTCGGCAGCAAACAGACAATTGTTGATTGAAAGAGTGTCTATAATAATACATGGAGCGGCAAGTGTGAGATTTAATGACACTTTAAAAAACGCCATATTTGCCAATACTAGAGCAACGAGAGATATTTGCATTTTAGCTCAAAGTATGAAGAATTTAAGAGTAAGTATTTTTTATTAAAAAAAATAGAGTGTAGATTTGTATTTTTAAATAATGCATTGTATCACATGGTATTCTTTAGATAATGTCTTGCGAAACAATTCATATTTTAATCATTTCTTCCAAGTACTTATTATGGCGTATTCTTTAAGTTTAATATAATATATATTACATGAAATAAATTTAGGGAATCGTAGGTATATGTAAGTCTGATTAAATTATTAGAGGTACTTATATAAATTAATTATTCTTTTTATACAAACCTTTAAACATTAAAAAAAATTTTTTATAAATACATATAATTTTTAAATAAATTTTTAATATCTATTAAAGGCATTAGTATATGTCAGTACAGCATACACACACGTAAACAATCCATTCATCGAAGAAAAAGTGTACCCATCTATAGCTGATTGGCAGAAGACGATAGATGTGGCCGAATCATTAGATGAGCATACTTTGAACATTTTTACAGCTAAGTAAGTTGCAAACGGGAATCATGATTACAAAGCTGCAAGCAGTTGTTGAATATATTAGATAGTCACTTTTGAACTATTTTTTTATTGACGTCGCACTTGTAATGATATTTATATTCTTAATTCTGTATACACAAAATTATGTACAGATGTTTAGATTACGTTCCCAACACGTATATTTTTTCGAAAAAGCTAGCAGAGAGTGTAATACAGGATTATTCTTCCTCCTTACCTTGCGCGATTGTAAGACCGTCCATGGGTACGTAGTCTTTCTTCTAAGTATTATATATAAAACTAAATTTTTGCTTTAATGTGTTATTTGTGCGTATGCTAAATACTTGTATATGTTCGTTATTTCGTGTTACATCAGTATCTCAAAATAAAGTATTCGATACAGTATAATTTCTTGTGAAAACGATGAGAACAGTAGACGTAGCAAAGAATAAATATATACATATTTTAAATTTTACTATCTATATATTTTATAAAAACGTATCTATTTTAATTTTTGCATTTATGTAATATCTATAGTTAATCAAACATATTGTTAAACCATATTATTGCTTATATCTAATAAATTAATAAATTTGCTGATAATTGATAAGAGAAATTACGCTGAACAAGAGTTGAAAATATATTTATAGGGCTTTTAAAAATTTTTCCTTTTATTATTTTAGTTAATAATGTATTCGCGGGGGGAAAATAGTTTAATAATATTAGGAGAATTATAAGTATTAATCTAACACTAATAGACAAATATTTTAGTGTTTCCATCGCTAAAAGAACCAATGCCAGGATGGATAGATAACATTTATGGGCCAATAGGACTTGCTATTGGTGCCGGAAAAGGAATAATACGAGTAGGATATGTTAATAAATATACTGTTGAAGATACAATACCAGTGGATATTGTCACTAAAGCTATATTAGTCGTATCTTGGAAGCTTGGATTGACTACGTATGACCGTCAACGTACACATATATATGCATGCATTTATGATTTTATTAAATTACAAATATAAAAGTTTTTTATATTTGCACTACTTCACAATTCATGTTTAGAATATGATCCTATATGAATCTTATTCAATCTATTTTGTTAAATTTAAAGAGGAATGTTTAGTCGCGTGCTATAACGAGCCTATAAGTGCCTATAAGATGAATGCAGATATTCATACTAAATAATTATTCAAAGATATAACATTTACTCAATATTATTTTTTTCTTAACTAAGTATATATCGTCATTACATTTTCTCTACTGTGCATTAAAATAATTAATTATATTGATCTTATTTCACTTATTATTAAAATTAAAAATTTTTTTAAAAATTTAATAAGTTTTATTACATATTTACATTATAAAAACATAATGATTCAATAATTTGCCGAAACATGTTAAATAATTAAAATTTGTTAATAATATATTTATATATTGCATAATTTAAAATGTCCTAAGTCTTAATTCTGAAACTTGATTCAGAACTTACAAAACTTAATGTAAATTATAAATACGTTATTAATTATATTTAATTTATTAATTAATTTATATTTTTGTTTGCTTTTAGTTTGACAGCAGGTTTCACATTTGTTTTAAACTGTACAAGCCAAACACCCATAACACGTCAAAACACTGTAAAGTTATGTAGACTTATATTAACTGAGGTGCCTCTTGAAGGAATCGTCTGGATTCCTAGCGGAACAATGACTGATAATTTTACTCTGTACTATATATTAACTATTTTATTGCATATCTTGCCAGCTATGTTAATAGATATGATTTTAAACTTCTATGGACGTCGACCTATGTAAGTCAAAATCAAATACCTAATTTAGAGAATGCAAATTATTCATACATTTGATTCAATCGATAAGATTTAGATACTCCGCAAATTGAAATAGTATACTTTCTGTATAAAAAAAAAAAAATTTCTTTAATCATAAATTAATCTTAAATATTTTGTCTATATTCTTTTTCTGTATCTAACTTTCTCTTTATGTGTTTATCAGTTCTTTTTTCTACATATAAATAAATAAAAAAATTATTTTTTTAGAAAAAATTTGTATATATAAATATATTTTTTGTAAAAAAAAGTATCCAGAAAATTTGTATTATTACGTTTTTCTTATTGCAAATATTGAATCTACAAATTTAGTAGTATAGTTGACAATCTATTCTTATAACTAAATCATTTTGGGTTAATAAATAATTGTGCAAATTAGTGTAACACGGCTGCAGAGAAAACTGTATGTGGTCAGTCGAGCCTTGGGATATTATGCATGTAATGAATGGAAATTCAGCAATGTAAATAGTTTGGCTCTGATGTCCTCAATATCACCTGATGACTGGGATATGTTTTCTTTCGATTATTCCAATTTTAATTCTAAGGAGTATTACAAGTAAGTATGTTATATTTTTTATTCTAAATATATTTAAAATTGAGGTAATTTACAACCAATTAATGTTTATTTTATGATTGTATATAAAGAAATTGTATAATTGGTGTCAAAAAATTTCTTCTTCACGAAGACATGAATCGATTGGATACAGCCAGAGCACACAGGGAAAGGTATAAATATTATATATTACTGTATTTGGTATCGTTTATGCATATTTACATTTATGTAACATTTGAAATTGGCTATCATATCAAGTGTTGTGTAATAATACTAGAGGTAAAATATTTGGTTTTTTTTCTCGAACACTAACAGATAAAGCAATTCCATTATGTAAGAAATAGCTGTATAACTTTTGTATTTATAATTTTGATAATCACACTTTAGAAAATGTTGACAACTTCGAAGCTTTAGTTAAGGATTTATCTTCTTTTTTATCTCAGCATAGACGCTTTTAGTAATTATAGATATATTAATCATAAATTACATACTGCTGTTGATATGTATGACGTAAATAATTTAGAAAATAGAAGAAGCAAAAGTTATTGACATAATAGCATTAATACATATTGTGTAAGATATGGAATTAACATAATTTATTGTGTACAAGGCATAATCGAAATAATTAGAATATGTATAATATATTAATTTTATTGTTTTAGAGTCTATCTATTTGTTAAAATATTGAAGAGCATGGTCTCTATCGGTATAGTGTGGATAATATATAAATGGATCTGTTGTTATACACAATAAAATCGCTGATTTGTCCATATTGCATATGTAACAATTTATAATATGATAATTAAACGTATAATTTATAGCCTACAGTAGAAAAATAATTTCTTTATGCTAAAGATATTTTTCGTTGTAAACACCTTAATTATTATATGTATTTTCAAAATAAAGAGTATAAGTTTTAATGTGTTAAATATTATGCATATTTATTATATGTTAAAATTATATGCGTATATACGTGTCACGCGTATATCGTCTATAACATATTGTTCCAATCGTTTATAAAAAGACGTAGTTCACAATATATGCAGATCAACGTATTAATATGGATGGAGGAACTTGCTCTTTCAACTTTCAATGTCATTATCATTAAGAGATAAGTTCTATGTCATTTCCTGTATTCAATTTCTTAAACTCGAATCATTCACGTTTTCGCCGTGTATCGAAGACGAAGTGCTGTGACTTTTATGTTTTGTACCTTGCAAATAAAAATTAAATTAATTTTATTTGAATTTATTTAAGCCGATTTTTAGATAACATTTTTTATTACCTGGTATTTGCCATCTCGGATGTAGTTATACGCATTATTTTTTATGCTTTCTTGATTTTATTTTCGTTACGTTTAAACATGGAAAAAAACGCGGCAGATGTGCATATATATTCCGGCTTTTTACGAGGGTCGCTCAATATTTGTCACTAGAGCACAACAGGGTTTTATATAGACAAAGCTTCTATTGTAAAGCTTTTGCGATCATGTCCTGACGTGACAGAAATATTTGCGCTGAAGAGATAAGGTCCAAGAAAGGATTGAGTGTCAACAATAGATTAACAAAATATGTTAAATAACAAGGTAAAATCAACATAAGAGTGCACATATATATGTTTATGCAATAATTATATTATTATTGATAAAGAAAATTTGTTAACTTTTATAATTATAGAAATATTTAAAACTTTAATCAAATCGAAAGCTTGAATCGTATACATAATTCGTTTAGTTATGATTAGTAGAAATATTTTAAGAGATAAAGTTGTTCTTTAAAATTAGTAGAAACCCTTTCTTATAGAAACGAGAGTTAACTTAAAAATAAGAAACACAAGTCTTTCAATCAAGTTTCACTCAAAGCGATTTCTTGAATATTGCATTTAATATGCGATCACGGGTAACCAGCGCTGATCAACGCTGGAAAATGCAATAAAGTAATTTAAGATGGTTTTTTAGAAAAAAGAACATTATTTCTATTTAACTTTTTCCAATATCAAGATATAAATCCAACCAAAAATCTTTTTTTCTTTTTATACTGGATCAATATTTTTACATTAATCTTTTTATTTTTAAAATTTTTTTTTCTATTTAATTAGATTTTTTTAATTAAAATTAAATAAAGTTAAAAAATAAATGTAACATTATACATTCTATTAATTGATATTCATTTAGCTTTTCGACCTACTACGAAGCAAGGAACCATCTGCTTTTGATAAGATTATTCCTATACCTGGAAATATATATATATGTAGAGCTGCGCTAAAAACTTAGAATTACTGCCCTCTGACTGGACAATTTTGAGAGTGAGAGAGAGAGAGAGAGAGAGAGAGAGAGAGAGAGAAAGAGAGAGAGAGAGAGAGAGAGAGAGAGAGAGAGAGTCCATAATTTTCCACGTTGCACAAAGTGTCAGATTTGATAAAAATCGCTCAAAAAGACGCAATTTTCAACAGTACTCGATTGATGCGGGATGTTTGCATCTTAGCTAATAAGATTTCTCTATTTTGTTTAAAATAATAATTTCTCGTAATATTTTTATGCAAGTAATTATAAAAATATATTTTTAAACAATAAAATTTTTACTAATAATTCCATATGTTTGTCTGCATATTTCTCAATGAAATTTGTAAAAAAACTTTACACTTACAAAATTGAACAATTAACTGGAAAAATGTTTTGTATGTGTGTACAAATTATAATAGAAATCTATATCGTTGCAGACACAAATTTAATTTAATTTTTGAAGGTTTCAAACTCTTTATTATGCCCGAGTTTTCAAATTTCGGCACTTTTTTCGGGACTTTGCATATCCACCAAAACAGCTGAATGCAAAACATACTAATTAAAACCTATTGTTTTAAAATAAATTCTCAAAATAAATAATACCCTAATATTTAAGTTGCATAAATAATTTAAGGTTCTTTATTGCACGTTAATTTGACTTATACACAAACTGATAAGACCCTGTTGTGGAAGAGAATTTGATATCCCTTAGAATAAAAAATAAATATATATATGATTGGAACAAAACAATTAAAGTTGTCGAGTTCATCGACAAACATCTTCTTCAATTATTCTTAGAATATTAACAGCGAAATATTTGGGAACCATGCCAAACACCTAAACTTTTAGTAAAAAACTGGCCGAGAGAGAGAGAGAGAGAGAGAGAGAGAGAGAGAACAAGTGATAGCGATTATTTCGAGTCATTGCTTTGCGCAATAATTAGGTGGCAGATAGAGATATATCCAATACATAGCACAAGCACATTATATAATTTATTATAAATATATGATAGAAAATAGTAATATTTACAATAAAGTGACAAACACATACGCTCAATAACAGCAAAGTTTATAAGTCTACAAATCGTAGGGTCAATCTCCGAGCAAACACAGATAAAATGTCGATTTTATGTAAAAATTACATTTAATGAAATTTGATACAAGTCTATAAACACATATATATACTGGAAGATATCATTTATTTGTTTCTCTTGAAATTAATTTTTAGGATGACATATTGATTACATTAGTACGACCTAGAAGTTCTGCGACAGTATTGACAAGTTTGAAGAAGACGTTTTTTATCAATATACGGCTTTTGATTCCGGCATTATGTAATGCCAATTGATATAGATCAGCATAAAACTATAAAAAAAAACACATTTTCAAGTTATTTTATATTTAATTATCCCTACATTTATTTCTCTCGTTTATTATTTCAAGGAATATTAACAAACTTTATATTCTTGTATATGTAATATCGTAATATTTCTTATAAAGTTTACATGCTATACAGCTAAATAATAAATTTACATTAATTTTTATTAACTTATTTTTCTATATCGTCTCCTTGTAAGATTTTTGGAAATATTTATAAGGTAATATATATATTTATATTTAAAAAGTAGTTTCTGCTGTTTTATATGCATATATTTACATCTATTAAATTGTTAAAGTAAATTATTAATAATTGTGATAATTGATTATTCTTTGATATTTTAAAAATCTTGTGTTACCTTCGAATTCTCACCATCTAACGGTACATTGGAAAATTCCGAGCTCACTTCGGTGCAGGATACTGTCATCGTTCGTAAGGGAGTTATCAAAAGAGTTAAATTCGTTCGCTATAAGAATATTGAGATTTATATATGTACATAGAAATGTAATATTTTAGTAAAAAATTTAAAATATTTTTACATTTAGGCTTTACTATTTGGAAATAAAACTTAATTTTTTGAATAAGCACATATTCTCTTGTATGTGACAATATTTTCTCTTTTTGATGTCAGTTAAAAAACGAGAAATAAATAAAAAACAAAACTAGAGCTGTTATTAATTTTAAGTGACGTTGTAACTATTAGTTTTTAGCGCATTATATATATTGTATTATTTCTTAATAAAACTAATTAAATGCTCTACCTCTTTTGCAACGCATCCATGGAGTTCTTTGAATTGCATTACAATTTCTCTGGAATTTCGACTAGCATTCCAGCGGGACCAGGAGAATGTATATGCTCTACAAAGTAGAGCCATACATTCTCGTAGATGTCTCTCAGTTACCGGATGCTTCACCGGAAGAGCTTTCACATAGCTAAAGGCATCTCGCTCTGGAAATAGATCGCATCCAGCGTCGCGCATCTTCTGCGAGAAAAGAAGGTATTATCTTAATAAAGAATCACTATTTTCTCTATTTAAATATCTCTTAATTTTATAAAAGTGGTGCCAGTAATTTATTTTTTGAAATTTTTTGCATTATCGTAGAAACAATTCAAGACCATTTGGAAAAAATGACAAATTTTTACCTCAATCAAAATATGCAGCTTCATGTATTCTCCAATAATCTCTTTAAGCGCCGTTGACATACCACCAGCCAGCGAATTTAAGCAAACCAAGTCCTCCTACGAGAACAAAAAAAAACGTTCTACATAGATTTCATAAAACAAGTTAAATAAAGAAGTACACCTTCATGAAACAATATTCTTTACATTTATAAAAGAACATTAATATTTTGCATTGTCTTCTATATCATTCAATATTTAAACTGTTTGTCTCTTATACGTTCGTCATTCGCACGAATTTAAATGTTACATATCTATATTATTTAGCCGACCCACTTGTGAATTTTATCAGCAATCTGAAGAAGAGAATACCTACCCTGACTACGAATTCTGCTTGAACGATGGCAGCGGACACGTTGAGCACAATCCCACCGCGTGCATTTCTACCAATTTCAGGTTTAAGTTCCCAACTTTGAAAGGGAATGTTAATAAACTTAAAAGTAGCGAGACCGTGGACGCCTAATCTGCCGGTTCTAAATGTCATAGTTTGCTTCTCCTCGTTGTACTTGATATCGTGCACATCCTGTGTAGACCATATTTTCCTCTCAGGTATCCAGTGTGCCACTAATGGCGGTTCAAACCAAATAATAGAGCTGGGAAGCCTGTAAAGAAGTAATCATTGAATCGTGATTTGACATAAGTATGAGATACAACTGAGATAAAAAATATTTGATTATAATAACGGAATATAGTATACAGTTTTTATTACTTAACACGTATTCTATTTCAAATTATACATATAATTATGACTCGTTATACTGCATTATATCTTGGTTATGTCGTATTTTTTATATCTTCGCTAAAACTGTTTATTTTTTAATTTTCTTATTTTAATATAGTGATAATTTTGGACTTATATTTCGCTATTATTGCATCCGATTTTTGATTGTAATTAACTTATTTTAAAAAAATGTACTTTAAAGTTACTAGAGCCAATGCCTCCATTGCGGCCTCCAAAGCTTTCATTTCAGCTTCGATTACTTCCGGTGTTCTTTCAGAATCGGGTGCCGGAGGCGGCGCCTTATACGGCTTGAAAAACGGTACGGATTTCAGTTCTTTGGGAATTTGCACTGCAAAAAAGGTATTGTTAAAATTCAAAGACAACATTACATGATATAAGTCATTATAAGTTAATGTAGTTAAAATAATTATTGCTCACAAGTGGTAAGCGTAATATCTCTTCTCATGTTCTTGGGTTGCGGCGGTTGATAAACTAAATCGATGTGTAATGCACCACCGAGTATTCTGTATTTTCGCAAATTTATTTCCGTCTTTTCGCAGCGCGTGAATAGCAATTTTTTAATTTCCTTTCGCGTTTCATCTGAAAGAATAGGAAACAATATTATTCTCGACGATATAGCTTTACTGTTACAATTATTTCAATTTTTTAAGATAAAATATAATAAGCAATCAATAACATTAAATAAATTAGTATCAGCAAAGAATTGATTGTCACAAAGTTAAACGTCTATAAATGATCCAACCCATATCAACAAAAAAAGTTGTTTTAAAAATGTGTTAGTTTCTCCTTTTTATTCCTTCCGTTCTTATTATATTTATATTGACAATGTTATGGCATACTAAATATAACATAGGAAATAATTCATTTTAACATATTTTTAATTACTGTCTTCTCAATGTGTATACCTATTGAAATTAAGAATTCAAAATTTCAATAAGTATATCAACCACCTATTGCAATTGCAATTTTTACCTTCTCTTTGTAGAATTATCTCATCTGGTGTAGGTAGATACGGTAATTTTTCCGGTTCCTGTTCTGGTTCCGGACGTTTCGCTCCTTGAATACCCAGCTTCTTTGGCTGTTTCCCTTTTCTTTCGGGCTTTGTAGGGAGTGGGACTGGCGGATTCTCCATTCTCTCAAGTATAGCTTTCTTTTCCTCCATTCGAAGACGACGGCCATCGACCTGCTCCTCTCGTATTTTCAATTTTGTGTTATACTCGTTTTGACAATAGGTGAAAAAATCTGAAGCATGCACAAGAAGAAAGAACTTTAAAACACTCGCATTTCTTCATAAAAACGTAAATATCTATAATATATTTACATTTCTACATAGTATAATTACTTTTATACAACACGTTTTCATATGTTACACGTTACATATATATATGATGTGGACATGTGATATTATTCAAGAAAACAGATCAAATCTGTTCATTATTATTTTTGTAAATTATAATTTGTTATTTTTGTTAACTTATATTTTTTGTTAATTATATCTTAATTCGTTGACCATTTTCATTTGACAAGTTTTTCAAATTTTATAATTTCACTATTATATTAATTTTACAATATTACTTCTTAACTTAGCGTAAAAGATAATTTTAGTTCTTATCCAAACTAATAAATGAATAAAATTTATAAAAAAGATTGTAGGTTGTACCTATGGAATACATGCTCTTATATTCCTCTGGTAGTTTTGGCATGACGTATGAGGTCGCGGAATCAGAGTAATGGTCATACTTTACCCATAATGCACGTATCGCCATACAATAGCAATCTATGTCTATGGGCATTTTAACAGTCAACTCTATTTCTTCAAAGTAAACTTCAATAGGTTTTCTGTCAAAATAATGCAATAATAATAATTGCTACAAGTCAACATCTAACGTTAAGTTAATATGGCACATATAATATATAATATCCGTTCATATTATATATGTTATATATATATATATATATATATATATATATATATATATATATCTATATCTATAAAGGAAGATGTCCTGACTGACTGACTGACTGACTGACTGACTCATCAACGCCCAGCCCAAACCCCTGAACCGAATTTTTGTCAAAAGTATATGAAATAGGGGTAGAATTTTCCCGGGAGTGCCACTATGTGTATAGTTTTTCGTTACCGATTTTCTGGAAACCAGTTTTTCTAATTCTTTCAAATTTTCGGGAAATAATTCACCAAATCTAAAAAAATTATAGATCAAACAGGGGTAGAAATTTCCGGGGAGTGCTATAAAATGTATAATTTTTCGTTACCGATCTTTTTGGAAGCCGGTATTGAAATTTTTTCAATTTTTCGGGAGTTTATTGACCGAATCTTAAAGAATTGTATATGAAGTAGAGGTAGAATTTTCTGGGGAGCGCCATGATGTGTACAGTTTTTGTTACCGATCTTTTCGGAAACCGGTTATTTTAATTTTTCAAATTTTTTGGAAAATAATTAATTGAATCTCAAAAAATTGTACATGAAGTAGGAGTAGAATTTCCCGGGGAGTGTTATAAAGTGTACTATTTTTTGTTACCGATCTTTTTGGAAACCGGTTCCGAATAATCGAATCTCAAAGAATTGTACATAAAGTAAGGTTTAAATTTTCCGAGGAGTGCTATAAAAAGTATATCATTTTTCGTTACCGATCTTTTTGAAAACCGGTATCAGAAGTTTGACGAATTTTAAAGAATTGTATATAAAACAGGGGTAAAATTTCCCAAGAAGTGCTATAAACTGTATAGTTCTTTGTTACCGATCTTTTTGGAAATCGTTCTTTGTTACCGATCTTTTTGGAAATCGGTTACAAAATTTTTCCAAATTTTTAGGAAATAATTGAGTGAATCTCAAAGAATTGTATATGACGGAATTGAACTTTAGTAGATAAAAAAGTAATATATTTCAATTTATAGCATTTTAGAGAGAAAGAGAGAGAAGGAAGAGAGAGAGAGAGAGAGAGAGAGAGAGGGGGAGAGAAAGAGAAAGAGAAAAAAAAGAGAGAGGGGGAGAGAAAGAAAGAGAGTGAGGGAGGGAGGGAGAGAGAGAGGGGGGAAAGAGAGAGAGGGAGGGGGAGAGAAAGAAAGGAAGAGGGAGAGGGAGAGAAAGAGAGAGAGAGAGAGAAGGGGGAAAAGAGAGAGGGAAAGAGAGAGAGAGAGAAACTATTTTTGTGTCTTATTACACATGTCCTCCGGGGCGAAGCCCGGGTAACCAGCTAGTATATATATATATATATATATATATATATATGTATATGACACATAATATATGTAAAATCATTAAATATTAATAAGTACCGATCTTTTTCGGTGACTTGTTTAAGTGAAATAGGCAATTTTATTAAAGCCCAAATGCAACAACTGATATGATCGGAAATTTTAGTGTATCTCGCCGTTTTTATGCTCTCGCGGACCATATCCCTTTCTATCTGACGCAAAAGTGAATAACACGCCGCGTCTATCCATTCTTGAAGCTTATCACGAAATCGTTGTCTGATCTGTTAAATGTTTAACTTTAATCTTTTTACGTGTGTAAGTATAGTATATGTATAGTAAGTTGATGGAATATTATTGCTTACCATCTTACATTCAATTATATAATCTGGTGAGCTGGTTAAAGAGAATCGTATTATTTCGTTGAGTTTTGTCAACAACTGTGAAGAAAAATATTTAATTGTTATTTTTATAATAGGTAAAAATAAAGACATTATAAATATACTATCTCTATTTATTGAATTGATTATGACGTATCAAATGTAAAAATATCCATCTGTTTATTACAGTTTTACAAATTAACAATTGTCTGCATTTAATTATATCAGAATTACTGATTAATTTAATTATTTAAAATTTACGTACATAGATAATAATATTGTATTTTGTAATAAATTTGTTCATATTAACTTTCTCGTCTTCCATTGACCATAAAAACGTAAAGGTATTCATTTCGGATAAACTGCCAGGGTTTGGCAATCCATCGCAAGTCATATATCTAGTCCACTGAAAATAATTGTTTCTTTGTAATTGAAAGTATTATGACTTTGCGTGCATGAGTTATGTGCAAGAACCTGTTTAATAAATCTTATAATTCAGGCTTAATTCAATTTTTGTTGTTCAAAAAGTAATTTAATAAATGGTTACAAAACTATTAATAAATTTCACTATATACATATATTAACGACATAAAAAAATGGATAGCACATAAACACTTCATATATTTATTTATTATAAATAAGCGAAAGAGAGAGAAGAAAGTAATACTTACATTTTCCTCTTCTTCGGCAGCAGCTAAATATTTTCTAAATGCATTTTTGTAATCGTGAAGCACGCACAATGTCTCTTCCAATTGAACTTTTCGCATCGCTGCTTCTTGTTCTTCGAGCAGTATTTGTCTCTCCGTATTGTACTTTTCCAATCGAATCTCTTCTTGCATATCTTTAATCATCTGCAACCTTTATTAAGAACATTTTATTAATATGTTAGTAAAAGCTTACAGTATAATGTACATAAATATTTTCATGTATCAACACACATTATTGATATCATTAATTTAAATAAATCTCTTAATGAATAAAAATAAGTTGATCAATATTTTGTATTAAATGTATTATGTATTAATATAAAGAAAAATTAACAAAATAAACAATCAAAAATTGTTTTTGTTCTCTAGTTATTTGAAAAGCTGCCACCATACCAATTATATTACCCTATTACATTAAGTAAATTGTAAATTTAACAAATAATTATTGATTATTAACTTCTGTGTTAATTTATTTTATTGAACTATGTAATTTAAATGATCAAACTTAATTTAATTTTTTTCTTTAATTATAATTGTAAATAGCTTTACCTAAGTCTTTCAGCTTCAGCGGCCGCAGATGCCGCTTGCTCTTTCTCCAACGCTTTGCGTGCTTTTTTAGCCATTGTTTCAATCTCTGGAGGTTATTTAGGCTAAATCGATCAAACGATATAATTATCCTTTATTTTAATAAAATTTTTATGTAAAACGTGGTGCAACAACTGGATACCTGCAAAGTAAAAAAGTCTAGTATTTCATTGTTAGTTGCGATATTTTGTATTGCATTTATAATGTTCCAAGTATTGGTAAAAATTGAAAAATATTAAATGAGAGAGCAACAATAAATGTAATTTTATATTTTTTAAGTCTAATTAAAAGATGAATAAAAATAGAACAATAAGACATGCTTCTGCCGTTAATCTACGATTGTTTCTAAAAAATTAAAACTAAATAATAATAGTAAAACGATACAGAATATTAAGTACTATTAAAATTAAGTATCTTTCTATGTATCTCTTTTATGTTTTTTTTTTTTTTTCAATATAATAACAACAAAGTACATTTATATAACATAATTAATAAATTACAAGATTATATATACAATAATATTATTCCAAATCTTAGACATTATATGATAATAAATCTTAGATATATTACATGGTAATAAATCTTAGATACATTAAATGGCAATACAAAATACAGTACAATAATACAAAAATAAAAAAAATAATGTTTCTAGATGACGTTTAAAAATGTATAAGCTAGGTTATGAGAACAGAATTACCTCTTTCTGTGTCGCACTTCATTCACGTAGTTAAAACAAGCTGTGTGTAGCTGCCCCCCTCCACTACTAAAAATTTAGTAACAACCGTTATTATTCGTTTGGTAGTGTTTGGTAGTCCATTCTCGATGATCAGTAGTCAAAACTGTAATCAATAATATGAGAAGACATAATAAAACAAATTAATAGACAAAAGTGTGAATATAATTTTTATTTCTATAAATAACATATTTTGATTAAAAATAAATTAATGCAAGAACAGCAAACATGCTGTTACAATAGTGCCCAAAAATAGAATATTATTGTATAAATTATGTTACAACATACATGAATGTTTACATTTACAACTATCTCATTTCCGTCAAATTTTGTCTTCTTTCTCTGTCTCTCTCTTTATTTGTTTATCCAGTTCTTTTTTTCTACACATAGATAAACAAAATTACTTTTTAAAATAAAATTTTTATGTATAACTATATATTTGTAAAAATTATATACGGAATTGTTTTATTATGTTTTTCTTGTTGCGAATTTGGAATCTACAGATTTAGTAGTATAGTTGACAATGTATCGTTATAACTGAATTATTTTGGATTAATAAATAATGTGTAAATTAGTCTAGTACGGCTGCAGAGAAATCTGTATGTGGTCAATCGTTTCTTAGGATATTTTACATGTAATGATTGGAAATTCAGCAATACAAATAGTTTGGCTCTGACGTCCTCAATATCACCTGATGACTGGGATATGTTTTCTTTCGATTATTCCTTTCGATTATAAATGGATCTGTTGTTATACACAATAAAATCGCTGATTTGTCCATATTGCATATGTAACAATTTATAATATAATAATCAAACGTATAATTTATAGTCTACAGTAGGAAAATAATTTTTTTATACCAAAGATATTTTTCTTTGTAGACACCTTGTTGTATGTATTTTCAAAATAAAGGGTATTAGTTTCAATGTTAAATATCATGCATATTTATATGTTAGAATATATTAACCCTTTTTTTGGTCACACGGGGTAAAATATACCCCAGCGTTTTTTTGACTTCGAAAACGACCCAGTAAACCAATGGAAATGGGCCTTGTGCGGCCATCTACAGGTAGTTGGAACCTTCAAGTATCGATCCCCGTCGGTGGTATTTTTTTTGGCCCGTTATAGTTCTCTCTCGGCATTTTTTTTCCGCAAAAAATTGCACCTTCATCCTCAAAATAAATAAACTTTTTGGAACGGCCGCATAAACTGCAATAATCAGTAAAAAGTGCATCATCTGAGGATAAAAAACCATTTAAAAAATTAAAATATCTTAAAAATTGAAAAAGTTACATTAGTTTTTGTGAAAAAGTCACTTTTCCGACTTTTTTTTCAACAATTTTTTTACATATGTTAAATTAATTTTTTGCAAATCAAACCTATACAGTCTTTTTAAGGAAGACTTAAACTACCACAGGATGACAGAATATTTTTTTTTAAGGTCACCTACAATTTTTTATACACGTGCAAACACGCTGGGGGTGTATTTCATCCAGTGTGACCGGTACGGGATTCTCGGGAAGCGTGACCAAAAAGATTTAAATAAAATATAATTTGCAGAAGTAGAGTATATTGTTCATATATCTCTAATATTTAACACAAGAAGAAACTTGAAATTATATGCGTATACGTGCCACACGTATCGTTATCTATAACATTTGTTCCAATCGTTTATAAAACGACGTAGTTCACAATATATGCAGATCAACGTATTAATATGGATGGAGGAACTTGCTCTTTCAACCTTCAATGTCATTATTATTAATATAAGTTCTACGTCATTTCCTGACTTCAATTTCTGTCAAACTCATTCACGTTTCCGCCGTCCATCGAAGACGAAGTGCTGTGACTTTTACGTTTCGTTGCCTTGCAAATAAAAATTAAATTTATTTGATTTAAATTTATATTTAAGCCAATTTTCAGATAACATTTACGTCTTTTTTCACTACCTCGTATTTGCTGTCTCGGCTGTAGTTGTACACATTATTTTTACATGATTTGTTGATTTTACTTTTGTTACGTTTGAACATGGAAAAGAACGCGGCATCAGATGTGCATATTCCGACTTTTTACGCGGGCCGCTCAATCTTCATCACCGGAGCAACAGGGTTTTTAGGCAAAGTTCTTATTGAAAAACTTTTGCGATCATGTCCTAACGTGGTAGAAATATTTGTGCTGATACGCCCCAAAAAAGGATTGAGTGTCAACGATAGATTAAAAAAAATGTTAAACAACAAGGTAAGATCAACATAAGAGTGCACAATATGTTTACACAATAATTAAATTATTATTGATAAAGATTGTAATTGTAAAAATGTTTAAAACTTTAATCAAATCAGAAACTTAAATCATATATATAATTCGTTTAGTTATGATTAGTAGAAATATTTTAAGAGATAATGTCCTTCTTCAAAATTAGTATAGATACCTTTTCCTATAGAAACAAGAGTTAACTTAAAAATAAGAAGCACAAGTCTTTAAATAGTTTTGCTCAAAACAGTTTCTTAAATATCACATTTAATGCCATGTATGCTGATCACTGGTGACCAGCGCTGGCCGACGCTAGTAAAATACAAAAAATAACTTTATAATTCTGTAAATATGTTTAATATTTCAATTTGAAAGTAATTAATGTATTATTATGCACATTTTACAATTCTATTATATTGTATTATGTAATATTTTATCGAGATGTGTATCTTAGTAGTGAAATTTTTACTTCGGCGTTATCGGAAATACAGACAAATTAGATTCACCATTCACCAGGTTAATAATTTATGGAAAATGCAGTAAAGTAATTTAAAATAGTTTTTTAGAAAGACGTTGTTATTAACTTTTTTCAATATCAAGATATAAATATATCAAGATAAAAAATCTAGCAAAAAAATCTTTTTTTCTTTTTATACTGGGTCAATGTTTCTACGTTAATCTCTTCATTTTTCAAATTTTTCTTTCTAATACCTAATTGGATTTTTTTTAAATTAAAATTGAATAAAGTTGCAATATAAATATAACATATATTATGCGTTCTAATAATTGATATTAATTTAGCTTTTCGACCTGCTACGAAGCAAGCAACCGTCTGCTTTTGATAAAATTATTCCGATACCTGGAAATGTAGCTGTTGAAAACTTAGGATTGCTGCCCTCTGACCGGACAATTTTGATCGAGAGAGTGTCCATAATTTTCCACGTTGCAGCTTCAGTCAGATTTGATGAACCACTGAGAGAAGCGATCTTCAACAATACTCGATCGACACGGGATGTTTGCATTTTAGCTGAGTCTATGAAACAATTAAAGGTAAGATTTTACTATTTTGTTTAAAATAAAATTTCTCGTAACATTTTTATGCAAGTAATTATAAAAATATATTTTTGAACAATAAAATCTTTACTAATAATCTCATATGTTTGTCTATATATTTCAATGAAAGATGTAAAGAAACTTTACACTTACAAAATTGAACATCTAACTGAAAAAATGTTTTGTATGTGTGTACAAATTATAAGAGAAAACTATATCGTTGCAGACACAAATTTAATTTAATTGTTAAAGGTTTCAAACTCTTTACTATGCCTAAGAGAAAATTTCGTATAATCTATACGTATAATCTATGGGATAATAAGATAAACAGAAATAATTAGGATAAATAAAATTTTTTATCATCAATCAATTAATTAACGTAGGACAGTAAAATAAGAAAATCTCTCTTTATAACAAAAAGAAAATTTATTTTAATTTAGCATTCAATACTGTGGAATATAAAAATTTGCTATGTGGAAACAGCCAAATGCGAAGCGTACAAATTAAGACCTATTGTTTTAAAATAAATTCTCAAAATAAATAATATCCTAATATTTTATCTGCATAAATAATTTAAGGTTCTATTGCACGTTAGTTCGACTTATACACAAACTGACAAGCCCGTTGTGAAAGAGATTTTGTATCCCTCATCGGAATATGATTGGAAGAAAATGATTAAAGTCGCTGAGTCCATCGACGAACATCTTCTTAGAACATTAACAACGAAATATTTGGGAACCATGCCAAACACATATACTTTCAGTAAAAGACTGGCCGAACAAGTGATAAGCGATTTTTCCGAGTCTTTGCCTTGCGCAATAATCAGGCCGTCAATAGTTATATCGACATCGCATGAACCTGTCAAAGGATGGATCGACAACATGAACGGCCCGGTTGGCATGTTAGTCGGTGGAGGCAAGGGTATATAATTTTGAATTGTAGGGTTAATATTAAATGCTTACAAAAAGAGAGGAAGATTAAGATTATAATTTTTATTAATTTATTATTGATATTAATATTATATATATATATATATTATATATATATATATATATATATATATATATATATTACGTAGGTATATTACGTGTACTCTGGTCTGATCCTTCCATCATAAGTGACTACATGCCTGTCGACGCAGCCGTTAAAGCAATGATAGCTATAGCTTGGAAACGTGGAATTAAAACGTAAGTTTGTGACTTTTCGTAATAAAATATTACTTTATAGTGTATAATTTTTTGAAATGTTAGTAGAAGTATTACGTGCATTCGATTTATACGAAAATTTAAAGCGTGTTTTATGCTTCAGTAAGGATAAAACGACTGACGTGTATAACTGCTCATCAAATCAAACGAAAGCTATAGACGTACAGAATATGGTTCGCATAGGCCTTGGTATCACGAAGGACGTTCCTTTAGATAACGTGCTTTGGAAACCGCATACAACAGTAACAAAAAGCAAATCTGTTTATTTTATTTTGTTTTTGGTTTGGCACATCATGCCAGCAGTTTTATTGGATTCCATTCTGAAATGGTCCGGTAGACGTCCAATGTAAGATTTATTGAAATATACAAAGATTTATTTTTATATATTTTTATATATTTTATTTTTATATATAAACTTATTATACAAAATTTGATTAAACTATATATAAAACGTTCTATATTTTTGAATGCGGACATTTTGACGATAAAATTCAACTATTTCGTAACAAGATTTTTAGCGAAAGCGGTTACTTACCTATACTAACACTTTAATTTTAGCAACAATTGGCACTAATTGAATCAAATATTTTCCAAGAAAAGCGATTAATAAATATTTAAGGATTTAAGATATCTTTTAGATGTTTATTGTTTATGAATTATTTTATTCCCTAAAATTAAGTTATGATATATGTAAAATAAAAAGTATATAAGTTTTCTTCTAGATACGAATTAAATAATTAATAAAGTTTAATATTACCAGATTGCTTAGATTGCAAAGGAAAATATTTATATCTAACAGCGCATTGTCATATTTTCTGTTAAATCAATGGAAGTTTAAAAATGCAAAACTTCTCGCTCTATTAGATGATGTCAGTAATCAGAAAGACTTTGAATACCCTTATAAAGACGTTGATATAGTAACATTCTTTAAGTGAGTGCTACTTACTTACATAATTATACATTATGATGTGATAAAATTCGATTTTATCATCAACATCACAATTTTTATTTGCAGAGATGGAATAATAGGTTCTAAATTGTATTTACTCAACGAAAGCATGGATGACTTAGAAGCTGCGAAACGTCACTATAAAAGGTGAGGTGCATCTTAAAGAATAGAAAATAGAGTCTTACTGATGCATAATTGCAGATTCCTTGGTTATTTTCTAGTCTGTTTTTGCGTCGCAAAATGCAAAATGTTATTCAAAGCACTAAGTCTTTGCAAACGATTGAAAGTAGAAGATTGGTCACATATATTATAAAGTTTAAATCACACCAAACAAACACAACAAGTTTAAGAATCAGACATAATAATGTTAAATGCACTGCACGCGGGGCGAGAAAATTACGTTATGACATTGGCTGCGTTCTGCCGATACTCCGCTAGCCTAGCAATCGTGAGCAATCGCTCGTTTTCGCTCGTTTCCTCTCTTTTCACCCAATGGATTAAAAAGAGAGGAAACGAGCGACTGCTCACAATTGCTAGGCTAGCGGAGTATCGGCTGAACGCACCCATTAAAATAGCAGCAAGACTGCGTGTTAATAAAGGTAATTCAGAGCAATAGGAAAATTAATAAGCAGATGAAAAGTTAAAAGGCTACGTGATGTCGCGAAGTTGCGCACACGTAGCGCTGTTTGGTCGATCACGGTTGCTAGCTGGAAATTAGGTCGTAAGTCGTAATGTA
Source organism: Temnothorax ravouxi (assembly GCA_030770255.1). Taxonomy (NCBI): domain Eukaryota; kingdom Metazoa; phylum Arthropoda; class Insecta; order Hymenoptera; family Formicidae; genus Temnothorax; species Temnothorax ravouxi. The sequence continues at coordinate 36,806 of JASTWP010001592.1, forward strand.
GAAACATTCATAACTTCATAACTCGACAACCGATGGAAGCTTTCGCAACTTGTAGCGTCAGCCAAACTACATTTAGAAGCTCGTTAATTTTAGTTTTACTCCGAAAAACAAAATGTTTGCTAGACTTTTCGTCTATCAATTACTACATTTGTTTGAATAATTATAACAAATCATTTTTTTATCCTGAGGAACAATACAAATTCTTACACGTGCGTAGGTAATCGAGCCGATTTGCAAAGAAAGGATACAAAACTGATCGGTACGTTACGTATTTTCGCTTCGGTCGAATTTGCGTAAGATCGATGTATGTATTCTAAACGTCACGCGAATGTGCTATTGCCAGTTGTGTGTGACACTGAAAGAATGCGAGAATTTCATTTGGCATGCGCAAAAATCTTCAGCTGTTAGTCTTCAGACTGCCAACTACCCTGTAATCCTGTATCTATATAATATATTTAAAACGATGCCAACGTAAATTTGACATAAATGTGTAAAATCGTACAATTTCCAAGATATTCTGAAACGTTGTCCCATTACGAATAATCGTGTTTGTTATGCAATTCACCCACGAAAACGCATCAAATTAGACTCGGTCCCACTCGTACCCCGTGAATTATGACGGCTGGCGCGAAGAATTCTGCATACAGCAACTTCGAAAAACATCAATACTTTCACACAAAATGACAATCGGGAAGTTATTAAAATTAAACGGCTGTTATTCACTAAATAAATAAAATAAAATAAAAATTTTCAAAGTTACAATTACAGTTATTTAAGAAAGTGTATTTAATAGTTTTCAAAAGCGCTTTGATTATTGCGCAAATTCAAACAGTTATTATTTCAAAAACATATATCACTGAGCTGTACAATCAGCCAATATTTATTTTCACCTATATAGAAATAAGTGATAAGTATTTTGCAAAAACAATAATTAATTTAAATAATAGATAAAATAATGCACAAATATAAGAATACATTTAAAGAGCAACGCAAATTATTAAAAACGAGCAAATTATTACATAAATGTAGAAAATAGTAGGTGCTTTCCATTTAGAAACACAAGTCGACATAAGCATCGTTCTATCTTTCTTGGCATTCAGTGAGTAACAAAGACAGAATGACGCACTTGTGTCACTAAATAGAAAGCACCCATTGCAGTGAGTTGTTTCCCGCTGGTGTTATTTGCTACACAAACAAAACTAAAATAAATAAAGATATATACGCATCAAATCGCTTTTTTCGCAAACAATTTTATTCTATATTAATTTATTTGTAAAAATTGCAAGTACTCACAATATCACTTTCTTCAAGAAAGTAATTTTATGTAAATCCTGTTTCAATTTGTGTGTAATTAGCTTGTTCTTATAAGATAGCTGTATCGTTTATTCTTTTCTTTTTGAATCCGTTAACTATTGTTCTATCTTTTAGCTGTCCAAGTTTGATATATTTCAACTGCATTAAATACAAAACAATGAAGCTACATCATCTATCAATTACTGCATGTACATGAAGCAATATAGCAATATAGCAGTAATATAGCTGAAATAATTCTGCACACAGTTGCTCTGTCTTGACGTTCTCGCCACCACACGTATATTATTGCGTGTTTTTAACTTAGGTCTTTCTTTTATGTAATTGTACATTTACATTGCTAAGACTTTTGAAGCATTCACTAATGATTATGCGTTTGCATTTTAATTGTATTGCATTTACGCAACCTGCGGTATTTGCATATAGACATAGACGTAAGTCACCGGTCGCAAGATTTGCATTTCATGCTTGTTTTCCATATTTATAACTTGAGAGGTTGTAAATAACGAAAATATCAAGTTTTGTTAGCTGTAAAGGAGACACAAAGCTTCTATTTCAAACTGCTTGCGAATACCGGTGCAAAGAAACTGTTACAATGTTACATCATAGAAATAGCTTCCAAAAAGTTCAAACAAAACGGTGATAATGCACGACGAGTTAGACACTTGTTATCACTAGCTTAGCATCACCTATCTGTTATAATACTTCGACGCTGACTCAGAGACATTATTAAATATTCTGTTAATTTTCCTTGTAAAATACGACGTAAATCTACGTCAACCGATCATAATTAACGTAATCAGCGTGATCGATATTCTCAGTCTCGAGAAGCGCTTATCTTGACCTTTCCTCACATTTGGATTTCCGAAGTTCGTCGAATTCATGTCAATATTCCTCGTGGAAATGCCTCGCAATTAAATTGATCTGTTATAAGTGAATCAGATACAGTTACGTAACGATCATTTCTGAGATTTTCTGCTTTACTTTACAATATCTAGTCTACTCGATTACTTCTCAGTATTTTATTAATATTTTATGAATATTTTAAGGCTGCGTTGGGGGAGCGCGCTATTAGCGCTATTTGCTTATTCTATCCTTGTTTTACAACTGATGAGCGATAAAAATAGAATGATGCAATAGCGCTAATATAGCACGCTCCCCGAACGCAGCCCAACTCCTATTAGGTATATTAAGTATATTAAGTATATTAAGTACTACAAGACTAAAACACACAATACTTAACACATGAATATCCTTAATGTTTCAGAATGGAATGGCTTGATACAATAGTCAAGACGCTATTTCTCGTGATCATCCTATGGATACTTTATCGTATGAATACATTCTCTTATATTACGGATATATTTTTGCCTCATATTCATTGATTAATATTTAATAAAAAATATGTAAAAATTAAAAAAATAAAATAAAAAACACTAATCAAAAATTTATTAAAATTAAAATAAATTAAAATCAAAACTAAAATAAATTACATATATATATTGCAATTAAGAAATTCTATATAAGAGCTTATTCAATAACACCTATAGACATTTTCCTACAATAATTCTTTCTTATGGCCCCCGTCACGAAGCTGTTAACGATCGCGAATTGTCATGCGAGAAATAGATGAAACCGATTATTGACAAAATATTCATGATACATACGATACATACCTATCTCGTGAACGTAAACAAAAACTTTTTCCACGTCTACTCTACTAGTCCAATTAAGAAATGCAACGTATACAAACTTCACTCTTCCTAAATGTTACTTTATAATACTAAAAAAAAAAGCATTAAATTTGTAAAACTTTAATTTGTTACATCTTCTAAACCAATGCCGTTCCCTACTTTTTTCTTGCGGAGAATTACTTATAGAAGAACCTCCTCTATATATAACATATTTAAGTGGTGATTAAATAAGTAAGGTGTAAGCTTTTATGCATTTTTATCAAAAAATGTATGCTGTAATACAATGTAACTATTTTATTTATGAAATATATCACAATCTATTGATAGCTATTACTTAACAGATTGTTCCTGATTGTATTTTCTATGCAAGGTATTGATAAATTAGATTTAATTTCTTCCGGAAGAAATTAAGGTTTAATTTCTGCATACGCGATGCGTATATCCACATTTATTTAATTTTTTATTTTAAAAAGTCTATGTTTGCCTTCGGCAATTCATATCATCGTCCTCAATATATATATATATATATATATATATATATTACACGCTATTCTAAGAGTTTTTTTTAGCTATCATTTCGTGTATATAAAAAACAATACTTTAGTGTCACACACTCGATAAAATCCTGACTTGCAGTCATGTCACATTGTAACCATACTCATCTACGTGCCATGCTTTGAAAAATCGTCGTCGCTTCGAGAATCGCGAAAACCTGTTTTACGATTCAAAGAAAAACGTCACTTTCCACATTGTGGAACACGTGGAAAACGCCGATATCCATTTCTTGGTAACCAGGCGGGGTACATCATGACATTAGATCCATTTGATATATACAAAGCTTCTACTATATATAAGCTGCCGCATAAAAGAGAAACTTAAATCAACTTCGTCCAAATTTCGAATAACTTAATCGATGATGATTTTAACCGGCAGAATTGCGTGTAAAATTTCTAACTATGTAATTCATCGTCTCTAATTTTTTTATTTGTCAAACAACAGGAAAATAAATAATTCTCTTTATTTGTTATAGTAGTGCAGGTATTGCTCGATTACTTAATAGCTCAAGTTAATCAGAGTCGAAGTCATCCTTAATATATATCTTGTCTTTAATATTTTTTACCGATCCGTATCTCGGATATACATGACACATATAGTTTCTTCGCGTGCAGTGAATGGCACCGCGATTGCAGGAACCGAACTTCCTTCTTAGCCGACAGCGATTTCACGTTTTGAAAGCGAAATATTATGAGTATTGCATACGCAATAGTATATTATCGATATAGAACAATTATTCACGAAAATGTTTAACTTTCGTGAAATCACGATCCTGTTTCACTATAGTGGAAATATCTGTTGTTATTGATTACAACTTTGAATGTTTTTTACCGTGTTGTGTACGTTGATAATCATATTGTTTACAATTTATCTTCTGCCTATGTTTTCGATAATAAATTCTCTGTTTAATTTTTAGATTAAATTTAAGCCCAAAATTTTTATTTCCATATCTTTTGAATCGTTTCAACCTGCATATATTAAAATAAGATTCCTCTTTTATTTTTATCTTTATATCTCCTTTTGCTTTCCACTAGGTACACTTAAAAAAAAAACAAGTTTACCAAGAACGTGAGATAACAAGTTAAACACATGTGCGTGAAGTCTTGTATGATATTCTAATATGACAGACTGAAGAAGCTTTATTGCCAAGCGATACAAGAGTCTCATAGGCACTTTAATCGTGTCTGAATGAGATTAAGATAATAATCTTCGTAAGATTCTTTAAATAGCACCTTTTGTGCGCTACCCACGTAAGCTTCGTTTAGTTATCCAATTATCCAATTATAAAGTTAAATCATGACGCACGTAAACCTGTCAATGGATCGGATTGGGGCTGAAATTACCTACGTCACACGAGAACAGGTGGAAAATAAATCTTTCGCAAGGAAATCATACAGTAATTACAGATTTGCGACGTGCGTAGAAGAAACGTTTGCGCACGTTCCGTTGATTATCCCGCAAACGCGCCTAGGTCACCCGCGCGATCTTCTGATTCCAAGTATGTGGTACATACATATTGACGTCACACAATGCCAACTTTCCCTTGCAAGAATAAAACCATTGCGCAAAGTGATATTTTAACGTAAACGATTTGCATTAAACGAAAGCAATATTTTACACTAATTCAATTTAACGGCAAAATTAACGTTTCATTATTTAATTTTGTATTATTTACATCGAAAATACACTCTAATCTCTTAAAAAATGGAAACTGTATAACTTCCCCCCCCCCCAAAGCATATCTTAATTGTGATGCCTTTGTAATTGTACACGGAGAAAATTTTATAGTAAATATTACTATGGTGTCGCACTAGCTGCGGACCATCGAGGAATTTTAAGTTAAAATACTATAATTGTTGTAAAAATTACGATATTTAATCGTTTTTTACCATAAACATAGTATTTTTACTTGAAATTCCTCGATGGTCCGCAGCTAGTGCGACACCATAGTAATATTTACTATAAAATTTTCTCCGTGTAATGTCAATTATTTAATGAATAACGAAGTATAGTTATGCGCGCATTATTTGTTCCTCACTCATAATAAATAATTTACTTAAAAATAATTATATTAATAACGAAAATATATGACATAACATGTTTCTAATCAGTCAATCGATCAGATAATGGAGTGATAGAGGAGTAATATACATTGTGTTTGATTTAAGTATATACCTTCAGTTATTTTTTTAAATAATAGAGATATAAAAAATTTCTCAAATAAGTTATTTTATTTAAAAAAACCTATATATAATGACTTAATTAAAAAAAAGTTTTTAATTGTTTTATTTTAAAAGTTTAATTTTTTAAATGTTTTTAATAATAGTTTTATTTTTTTTAATCGAATCTATTTTATTACAATCTATTTTATAAGGTATATTTTATGACAAATTCAATAATGTGCAATAAAGTATGATTTTTGGTAATTAGTTTATGAGATATTATCATTTGTGTTGCGCTATTATTACACATACAATTAATCGTTTGTTTTTATCATATATACGTAGATACACAAACTCGAGATGACAAGCGTGTTACGATTTTATCCTTCGAAGATTTATATAAAACTTTTAATAACAAATAAAATTATTCACACTTTTTATTATACTAGACACCACAGACGCGCGCTTCGCGCGCGCTATTTAGCTTTAACATTATGCTATTACTATTACACTATTAACTTCTTGATACACACAATACACACAACTGTCAAAATATATACGATGCAGCTGCAAATGAAGTAAGCGCAGCGAGAGAACCAATTGGCATCGCGGAAAAGCGGCAACAAAAAACTTCGAGATATGCGAGTATCGACTTAACATGCCCTTTTTTAGAAAGGAAATATTTTTAATATTTAAACTGTAAAGATACATAATCCCTGTTGTGACAGCTGTTCACGGTGTAAACATATAGCATTCATTGATAACAGCGATCAGCCTCGCAGAAAAGGAGCAACAAAAGAAATTTATATAGGGGCGGATAAAACTTTCAAAACAAAGATGGAGTAAATTTACAATTTATAAGATGCACCCTCTACACTTACAGCAGACACTTATTTTTATGACCTCGCATTTAATTATAGAAAGCTATTTCCCAATCTCTCTCTCTCCCTCCCTCTCTCTCTCTCTCTCTCTCTCTCTCTCTCTTTCCTTCCGCCCTTCCCCTTTTAATTCGGAAGTCATATTGAAGTACGTTAGGCGTGAAACATGATGACATCGCGAAAACGGCATTCGACTGGGAACCGCAGAATGATCCGCGGATCTCGTGAAACGGAAATGTTATCTGACTCCAGCGATTCTAGTGTCTTGCGCGCACGAGCGCTTCGCCCGGTGACCTCATTTACTCGCAACGAAAAGATATTCTTATCGCCCGTGTGTCTCGCACAACGTGCGTGAACGAATGGCTTTAAGTCCGGCCCGTTCCCTTTCCCCGCTAGATATCTTTCGATCTTCTTTGTTACTCGTGCTTTGCTTTGTAAATCGCTCTATGCCCGACGCGCGATACCCGACAATTCCCGATAAACGATCGTATTAATAGCTGACTTTAACTTCCTTCTGCGGTTTCTTCATATAGAATATGATTAAGCTTAACATATGTATTAAGTTCGCCTTGAAAAGCGAACATGCATGAGATCGATGTCATCCCAAAGGTATAATAGATAGATGCGAACAAACGAGCTTTCAATTTAATTTGATGTTTAATTCTTTCAATCTACTTAATTCGGTATTCACTACTCGTCTAAATAAACTGAAAGATTTGCAATTATTACATTGATTAGTTGCATTAATTTATATAAAAATGTATGTATTCCGCAGTCCATGGCATTGATGATTCCTCTAACAACAAGTGCGCTATCTGTTTACGTCTATTTACGGTTGATAACAATCGCTGGCTAGCCAAGCGAGAAAACCGTGACTAATTTAGCTCGCGGATATCGTAACCGGCTCAATCTCCGAGCGCAAATCGGACCGGTCGGCCTTCCTCGGAAGTGATTCCGCGATGATGCGATCTACCAGTGCGAGAAGAAAAAAAGAGGAAGCGTACGAGATGAAAGGGGAAAGAAAGAAAGAATGATGCTCGTTCACTTTGTGACACGATCGGAACAGATTTCGCGAACGAACGACAGGCGTTTTCGACAAGTTAACAAAGAAAAAGGACGCAAATAGAATTAATAATAAGAATAAATTTAGCTAGACTAGACAACGCAGTTATAGTGCGATAGTCGGTGAACAGCGTCGGCAGAAATAAACCGTCTCGATGAGTCAGAAAATCCTCCTTCGTCTCATCGTTCACCGGGCTCTTCTTTATATTTATTGTATAATAAAACAGATGCACGGCATCTCTCCGATGCCGACGCTCGAACGAAATGTTGGTCAACGCACCTAATAAGCGTTCGAGCGCTCGAGAGATACGCGTTATCGTCCGTCAATCTGGAAATGATAAGGCCGACTGTCTGCTCGCGAGAAACAAAATCAAATTCCTAAACCTACGGTAATGTAAAACGAATGAATGAAGTTAAAGGTATGGCAATGGATACGAATTGTCTGCGAAGTTTTCATTGAGGATACAATGGTCATTACTCTCGTACCTCACTCGCTTATTTTGTCGACTAGCTTGATACCCGTATACTTCGCTACGTATGCGAAGAATTTTATAATTCATCCCCGAATCTTTGATTTGCCCCTTTAAAGGTTGATTAAAGTAAAATCCTGATAAGTTATGTTTTTAAGCATTTGTATGGGTAACCTTTGTAAGCAAAAACCAAATCGATATCTCTGGGGCCTAAGAGATATTGAGGAATCTATGAAAACAGATTTTACCCTTTTTCACCCCATTAAGAGAGTCGAATTTCTAAAAATCCCTTCTTAGTAGGTGCTTACGCCATAGAAGAAATATACTCGCCAAATTTCATGTTTCTAGGGGTTGATAAGTCAGTCAAGACATTTGTTTTTATATATAGATATGTAGATATTTGCGTTGTTTCTTTGACTCGCGGCGCGTCTACTACGTCTCACTTTAAAAATTCAAAAAATAAATCTCTCGCGATATTATTTCCGTAATTTGTTTTCTCAATTATCCGATACTTCTGTTGTACTTTTATTGTAAGACTGATAAGTAAACGCTTTTTGATTATTATTGTATATATATTGTACTTATATATAACAACACTTTTCCTACCGTATTTGTGTAAACGTTTATTGCGCGTGACACGAGGCACGACCGAGTCTCTTGATTTTCCTACGATATCTGTGTAAAAATATATATTATCTGTAAACACTCGTGTGTGTATGTGTATGTGCGTATATCTGTGAGAATACATTATTGGTATCATCAATATCTTTCGGTGGCTGCGACGTGCACACTGCAATTCATGCCTTGCGCAACGTTAGAATATTTTTTGCGTTTTTAAATTAAATCTTCGTTTGAAATCATTTTAATTTAATATCGATTTGTTGTGGTATTTTGTTCCGAATTTGAACGTAAAAGCAAATTTTACGCTACAAAAGACACCGCCATCATTTCTATGCAGTCAAAACACTGTCATCTCTTTTTTAATGCTGAACAATTCATTCGTTATACATTCGATTAAATTAATATTCATATTTAATTAATATTACAAGAATGCAAAGTTGTCAAACGATTTGTTCGCACAGAATGCATGCAATATCGTTAGGTATAGAAAACGTATAGAATTTCTTTATTGCTAGCTGCCATAAACAATTCGTAAATATTATGCGCAAGCAACGTGGAATCGTTAAAATAAAGAGCGAATGCATATTACTCTCGTTAGCTACGCATCAGAGAAATTCCGACGCGTAAAGCTAAAAATAAAAACAAAAACTAGCGGAAACTGGAGATAAGACACAGTTGTAATATGCATTGAAATTAATGCATGTTTTACTACGATGCATAGTACGCCCCGAGGGAATACATGTATTGTATATTTAGTGGGTGTGAGAAATATGCTAGTGAGAAATACAATGGAATATGCGCGCGTATACGCCGCAAGCGAGTGTATCTGAAGAACGACACGAATGACGATGACATCATCGACAACGCATGCGCTTGAATGGTAGATCCGATCCATGACCGTATAGCCTCGCGTACACACGACGAACGGGAATTCGTTAATTCTCGCGATAAGAACGTAATTTAACACTTTAACTAACAAAGTCCTTTTGTTTCAATTTCATCCCTTTTTTTCGTAACTTCGAATTTCTAAGCATAGTATATACATGTTTTTTGAAATTTTAAGAGCTTCAATTGAAATAATTAACTGATGTAACACGACTGTTTCTTTTGATTTTATTATTACCTTATCTATCGACAACCTTTTTGACAACACGACTTACTATCTCGATACTTCACCAAAGTTTCACTCTGACACGACGTTCTTTAAACTCTTTGGACTATGATCGCATTAGCCAATTCTCATTCGGACTTCAAACTTCGTGTGAAGTATATGTTACTTTTAGATCAATCTTGAAGTAATTAGCTCGTCGGAGAATGTCAGATTTTTCTTCTGCTTTTATTGAATATCGCATCGCTGAAGATGATTTGAAGCAGATCCAAAAAATTCGATATTTCACTATATATTTTATTGCTAATTAAAGAATATTTTGTACAAATAATTTATACTTCTATACAAATAACTCACGCACTGATAACCGTACTCTTTCAATGCCTCTTTGATTTGTTTAGCTTCTCGAATGTCGCCCGACCTATGCGGCGTACATATATTCACCGCGTAGTCCTTGTGATATTATCTGTTAGTTGTACTATAAAAAAGTCTTGTGCGGAGGCTCTAAACCTTAAAAAAGCAGCGCCAAGTTTTTTACAAGAAAAATTTATTTATTTTATTTTAATTAAATATTTTTATTTTATAATGTTACCTCTTTAATTCTTTGTGATTAAAATAATTCTTTGTAATATTATAACCTCGAAAAAAAAACAGTGGTAATATTATACCTCGAAAAAACCTAATCTTTGTATCTCGAAAAATACACTGAGAAAAAAAATTGTTAATTCCAAAAAATATTTAGTTCGATACGTTCAACTAAACATTTTAGTTAGTTAACTAAATATTAGTTGTTTCAACAATTTATTTCGTTTCTTTAATTAATTAATTTAACTAATGTTTAGTTAACTAACTAAAATGTTCAGTTGAACGTATCGGATTAAATATTTCTTGAGATTAACACATTTTTTTCTCAGTGTATGTTCTCTCTGTAATTGGCGCTGTCATTTAAAAAGAGATATCATTTCTTTTTTGTGATTGTAATAATATTACTACTGTTTTCTTTCGAGGTAACAACATACATATTTGAAAATAAAAATACTACTGCTTAGGTTTTTTCGAGATTTTTCGAGATACAAAGATTCTCAGTGTATATTCTCTCAGTAATTGGCGCTGTAATTTAAAAAGAGATATCAATTCTTTTTTGTATTTTGTAATAACATAATTTTTTTGATGTGTATCACTTGAGTTATAATTTTTTGGAAATAAAAATACTACTGCTTGGGTTTTTTCGAGATTTTTCGAGAAACAAAAATTACATCTACCACTTGTTACTTCGGTTTTTTCGAGGTAAAGATACTACTGCTTAGGTTTTTTCAAGATTTATCGAGATACAAAGATTACGTCTACCACTTGTTACTTCGGTTTTTTGAGGTAAATATACTACTGCTTATAGGTTTTTTCGAGATTTTTTGAAATGCAAAGATTACGTCTACCATTTGTTACTTAGATTTTTTTGAGGTATAATATTACCACTGTTTTTTTTCGAGGTAACAACACATACACTACTACGCGTGTACTTGGCGCCTTTCTTTACCTTTTTTTTAAAAAAGGTAATTTTGTACAGATATCATGCCTTTTTTGTAGTATTACGCATTTTATAAACAGTATGTACAGGGTGTTATTTCGATACAAAGATTACTTCTACCACTTGTTACTTCGGTTTTTTTTAGGTAAATATACTACTGCTTATAGGTTTTTTCGAGATTTTTTGAAATGCAAAGATTACGTCTACCACTTGTTACTTAGATTTTTTTGAGGTATAATATTACCACTGTTTTTTTTCGAGCATTATCTAACCGAACGCAAGTGACATGTCGTTCGAAAAAAAATGTGAAATCTTTACGTTCTTCACAAACGTATATTACCTAACATAACTCAAGTGACATGCATCTAACCTAAGTGGTAGCCTATATCTTTTTCACAAACGTATATTACCTAATAACGTAACTCAAGTGACATGTCGTTCAAAAAAGTTGTGAACGTTTTAAATTAACGTGCGCCACGTGTAAAGAGACGCGGTCGCGTGCTTTGAAAGCGACGTGTTCGGCACCTAACTTTAAAGAACGAAAACTCAAGTTGTATCTTCGTCGTCCTTGTCAAGGGTCTTTTTCGTCTAAACCCAAGTGATACGAGCTTTTTACGTCCCTTCAACAACGTTTTAATATTACAAAGAATCATTTTAATTACAAAGACGTAAAAAAGTAACGGTGCAAAATAAAAATATTTACGTAAAACAAAATAAACAACGTTTTCTTGTAGAAAAGTTTGGCGCTGCTTTTTTACTCCTGTCGCCGTTTTCCTTAACGTATGTTTCGTATGTTTTATTCACGCAAAAATCTTAGTACTAATGTTTAACGTTTAATGTTTAACGTTCAAAGTCTAGCAGCGCCAAGTTTTTTTACAAGAAAAATTTATTTAATTTGTTTTAATTAAATATTAAGAGAACAAAGTGTCCGGGGCATGGTCTACATGTTATTTAAAAGAACTCTTCATTTTAACTAGTCAAATTCAGAAATAAACACGTAACCGTAGAGTTTCTCCAGTAAGAGTTAGTGCACCCCGCTCTGACTCCTGATCAGTTCCGTCATTAGAAGAAAACGTGAGTAAAAGTCAAATAAAATCCCATGAAAAGTAGCCTCTAAATATTCAAAATTAATTCTAACTTCAACCGGGTGGCTTTCAAATTGTGGCAGCCGTGTGGCCATTTTGTGGCAGCCTTGTGGCCATTTTGTGGCAGCCTTGTGGCCATTTTGTAGCAGCCTTGTGGCCATTTTGTGGCAGCCTTGTGGCCATTTTGTGGCAGCCTTGTGGCCATTTTGTGGCAGCCTTGTGGCCATTTTGTGGCAGCCTTGTGGCCATTTTGTGGCAGCATTGTGGCCATTTTGTGGCAGCCTTGTGACCATTTTGTGGCAGCCTTGTGGCCATTTTGTGGCAGCCTTGTGGCCATTTTGTGGCAGCCTTGTGGCCATTTTGTGGCAGCCTTGTGGCCATTTTGTGGCAGCACTGTGGCCATTTTGTGGCAGCCTTGTGGCCATTCTGTGGCAGCCTTGTGGCCATTCTGTGGCAGCCTTGTGGCCATTTTGTGGCAGCCTTGTGGCCATTTTGTGGCAGCTTTGTGGCCATTTTGTGGCAGCCTTGTGGCCATTTTGTGGCAGCCTTGTGGCCATTTTGTGGCAGCATTGTGGCCATTTTGTGGCAGCCTTGTGGCCATTTTGTGGAAGCCTTGTGGCCATTTTGTGGCAGTCTTGTGGCCATTTTGTGGCAGCCTTGTGGCCATTTTGTGGCAGCATTGTGGCCATTTTGTGGCAGCTTTGTGGCCAAGGTCGCTTCGGATTCGTATTCTACACTTGTTGTGGGGTCTCTGTGATTTTTTCGTGTTCCGAACGGCGATGCGTGTGTGTTTGACTATTATTTACGTGTTGATTAATTTTTTAACTAGTCGGCACCCACGCTTGGAGAGTATGCCGTAGAGTTTGTCCAGTAAGAGTTAGTGCACCCCGGTCTGATTCCTGATCAGTTCCGTCATTAGAAGAAAACGTGAGTAAAAGTCAGATAAAATCCCATGAAAAGTAGTTTCTAAATATTCAAAATTAATTCTAACTTCAACCGGGTGGCTTTCAAATTGTGGCAGCATTGTGGCCATTTTGTGGCAGCTTTGTGGCCAAGGTCGCTTCGGATTCGTATTCTACACTTGTTGTGGGGTCTCTGTGATTTTTTCGTGTTCCGAACGGCGATGCGTGTGTGTTTATTATTTAATTGTTGATTAATTTTTTAACTAGTTAATTAACGTCGTCATCGCCAAGGTCGCTTCGGATTCGTATTCTACACTTGCTGTACAGCCTCTGTAATTTTTTCGGGTTCCGAACGGATATGCGTGTTTGACTATTATTTAATTGTTAATTAATTTTTTACGTAGTTAACTAACTTCGTCATCGCCAAGGTCGCTTAGGATTCGTATTCTACACTTGCTGTACAGTCTCTGTGATTTTTTCGGGTTCCGAACGGATATGCGTGTGTGTTTGACTATTATTTACGTGTTGATTAATTTTTTAACTAGTCAGCACCCGCGCTTGGAGTGTATGCCGTAGAGTTTCTCCAGTAAGAGTTAATGCACCCCGGTCTGACTCGTGATCAGTTCCGTCATTAGAAGAAAACGTGAGTAAAAGTCAGATAAAATCCCATGAAAAGTAGCCTCTAAATATTCAAAATTAATTCTAACTTCAACCGGGTGGCTTTCAAATTGTGGCAGCCGTGTGGCCATTTTGTGGCAGCCTTGTGGCCATTTTGTGGCAGCCTTGTGGCCATTTTGTGGCAGCCTTGTGGCCATTTTGTGGCAGCATTGTGGCCATTTTGTGGCAGCCTTGTGGCCATTTTGTGGCAGCCTTGTGGCCATTTTGTGGCAGCATTGTGGCCACTTTGTGGCAGCCTTGTGGCCATTTTGTGGTGTGGCAGCCTTGTGGCCATTTTGTGGCAGCATTGTGGCCATTTTGTGGCAGCCTTGTGGCCATTTTGTGGCAGCCTTGTGGCCATTTTGTGGCAGCCTTGTGGCCATTTTGTGGCAGCATTGTGGCCATTTTGTGGCAGCCTTGTGGCCATTTTGTGGCAGCTTTGTGGCCAAGGTCGCTTCGGATTCGTATTCTACACTTGTTGTGGGGTCTCTGTGATTTTTTCGTGTTCCGAACGGCGATGCGTGTGTGTTTGACTATTATTTACGTGTTGATTAATTTTTTAACTAGTCGGCACCCGCGCTTGGAGAGTATGCCGTAGAGTTTGTCCAGTAAGAGTTAGTGCACCCCGGTCTGATTCCTGATCAGTTCCGTCATTAGAAGAAAACGTGAGTAAAAGTCAGATAAAATCCCATGAAAAGTAGTTTCTAAATATTCAAAATTAATTCTAACTTCAACCGGGTGGCTTTCAAATTGTGGCAGCATTGTGGCCATTTTGTGGCAGCCTTGTGGCCATTTTGTGGCAGCCTTGTGGCCATTTTGTGGCAGCTTTGTGGCCAAGGTCGCTTCGGATTCGTATTCTACACTTGTTGTGGGGTCTCTGTGATTTTTTCGTGTTCCGAACGGCGATGCGTGTGTGTTTGACTATTATTTACGTGTTGATTAATTTTTTAACTAGTCGGCACCCGCGCTTGGAGAGTATGCCGTAGAGTTTGTCCAGTAAGAGTTAGTGCACCCCGGTCTGATTCCTGATCAGTTCCGTCATTAGAAGAAAACGTGAGTAAACGTCAGATAAAATCCCATGAAAAGTAGTTTCTAAATATTCAAAATTAATTCTAACTTCAACCGGGTGGCTTTCAAATTGTGGCAGCATTGTGGCCATTTTGTGGCAGCCTTGTGGCCATTTTGTGGCAGCCTTGTGGCCATTTTGTGGCAGCTTTGTGGCCAAGGTCGCTTCGGATTCGTATTCTACACTTGTTGTGGGGTCTCTGTGATTTTTTCGTGTTCCGAACGGCGATGCGTGTGTGTCTGACTATTATTTACGTGTTGATTAATTTTTTAACTAGTCGGCACCCGCGCTTGGAGAGTATGCCGTAGAGTTTGTCCAGTAAGAGTTAGTGCACCCCGGTCTGATTCCTGATCAGTTCCGTCATTAGAAGAAAACGTGAGTAAAAGTCAGATAAAATCCCATGAAAAGTAGTTTCTAAATATTCAAAATTAATTCTAACTTCAACCGGGTGGCTTTCAAATTGTGGCAGCATTGTGGCCATTTTGTGGCAGCCTTGTGGCCATTTTGTGGCAGCCTTGTGGCCATTTTGTGGCAGCTTTGTGGCCAAGGTCGCTTCGGATTCGTATTCTACACTTGTTGTGGGGTCTCTGTGATTTTTTCGTGTTCCGAACGGCGATGCGTGTGTGTTTGACTATTATTTACGTGTTGATTAATTTTTTAACTAGTCGGCACCCGCGCTTGGAGAGTATGCCGTAGAGTTTGTCCAGTAAGAGTTAGTGCACCCCGGTCTGATTCCTGATCAGTTCCGTCATTAGAAGAAAACGTTAGTAAAAGTCAGATAAAATCCCATGAAAAGTAGTTTCTAAATATTCAAAATTAATTCTAACTTCAACCGGGTGGCTTTCAAATTGTGGCAGCATTGTGGCCATTTTGTGGCAGCCTTGTGGCCATTTTGTGGCAGCTTTGTGGCCAAGGTCGCTTCGAATTCGTATTCTACACTTGTTGTGGGGTCTCTGTGATTTTTTCGTGTTCCGAACGGATATGCGTGTGTGTTTGACTATTATTTAATTGTTAATTAATTTTTTACGTAGTTAACTAATTTCGTCATCGCTAAGATCGCTTCAGAATCGTATTCTACACTTGCTGTACAGTCTCTGTGATTTTTTCGGGTTCCGAACGGATATGCGTGTGTGTTTGACTATTATTTACGTGTTGATTAATTTTTTAACTAGTCGGCACCCGCGCTTGGAGTGTATGCCGTAGAGTTTCTCCAGTAAGAGTTAGTACACCCCGGTCTGACTCCTGATCAGTTCCGTCATTAGAAGAAAACGTGAGTAAAAGTCATATAAAATCCCATGAAAAGTAGCCCCTAAATATTCAAAATTAATTCTAACTTCAACCGGATGGCTTTCAAATTGTGGCAGCCGTGTGGCCATTTTGTGGCAGCTTTGTGGCCATTTTGTGGCAGCCTTGTGGCCATTTTGTGGCAGCCTTGTGGCCATTTTGTGGCAGCCTTGTGGCCATTTTGTGGCAGCCTTGTGGCCATTTTGTGGCAGCCTTGTGGCCATTTTGTGGCAGCCTTGTGGCCATTTTGAGGCAGCTTTGTGGCCATTTTGTGGCAGCCTTGTGGCCATTTTGTGGCAGCCTTGTGGCCATTTTGTGGCAGCATTGTGGCCATTTTGTGGCAGCCTTGTGGCCAAGGTCGCTTCGGATTCGTATTCTACACTTGCTGTACAGCCTCTGTGATTTTTTCGTGTTCCGAACGGCGATGCGTGTGTGTTTGACTATTATTTACGTGTTGATTAATTTTTTAACTAGTCGGCACCCGCGCTTGGAGAGTATGCCGTAGAGTTTGTCCAGTAAGAGTTAGTGCACCCCGGTCTGATTCCTGATCAGTTCCGTCATTAGAAGAAAACGTGAGTAAAAGTCAGATAAAATCCCATGAAAAGTAGTTTCTAAATATTCAAAATTAATTCTAACTTCAACCGGGTGGCTTTCAAATTGTGGCAGCATTGTGGCCATTTTGTGGCAGCCTTGTGGCCATTTTGTGGCAGCTTTGTGGCCAAGGTCGCTTCGGATTCGTATTCTACACTTGTTGTGGGGTCTCTGTGATTTTTTCGTGTTCCGAACGGCGATGCGTGTGTGTTTGACTATTATTTAATTGTTGATTAATTTTTTAACTAGTTAATTAACGTCGTCATCGCCAAGGTCGCTTCGGATTCGTATTCTACACTTGCTGTACAGCCTCTGTAATTTTTTCGTGTTCCGAACGGCGATGCGTGTGTGTTTGACTATTATTTACGTGTTGATTAATTTTTTAACTAGTCGGCACCCGCGCTTGGAGAGTATGCCGTAGAGTTTGTCCAGTAAGAGTTAGTGCACCCCGGTCTGATTCCTGATCAGTTCCGTCATTAGAAGAAAACGTGAATAAAAGTCAGATAAAATCCCATGAAAAGTAGTTTCTAAATATTCAAAATTAATTCTAACTTCAACCGGGTGGCTTTCAAATTGTGGCAGCATTGTGGCCATTTTGTGGCAGCCTTGTGGCCATTTTGTGGCAGCCTTGTGGCCATTTTGTGGCAGCTTTGTGGCCAAGGTCGCTTCGGATTCGTATTCTACACTTGTTGTGGGGTCTCTGTGATTTTTTCGTGTTCCGAACGGCGATGCGTGTGTGTTTGACTATTATTTACGTGTTGATTAATTTTTTAACTAGTCGGCACCCGCGCTTGGAGAGTATGCCGTAGAGTTTGTCCAGTAAAAGTTAGTGCACCCCGGTCTGATTCCTGATCAGTTCCGTCATTAGAAGAAAACGTGAGTAAACGTCAGATAAAATCCCATGAAAAGTAGTTTCTAAATATTCAAAATTAATTCTAACTTCAACCGGGTGGCTTTCAAATTGTGGCAGCATTGTGGCCATTTTGTGGCAGCCTTGTGGCCATTTTGTGGCAGCCTTGTGGCCATTTTGTGGCAGCTTTGTGGCCAAGGTCGCTTCGGATTCGTATTCTACACTTGTTGTGGGGTCTCTGTGATTTTTTCGTGTTCCGAACGGCGATGCGTGTGTGTTTGACTATTATTTACGTGTTGATTAATTTTTTAACTAGTCGGCACCCGCGCTTGGAGAGTATGCCGTAGAGTTTGTCCAGTAAGAGTTAGTGCACCCCGGTCTGATTCCTGATCAGTTCCGTCATTAGAAGAAAACGTGAATAAAAGTCAGATAAAATCCCATGAAAAGTAGTTTCTAAATATTCAAAATTAATTCTAACTTCAACCGGGTGGCTTTCAAATTGTGGCAGCATTGTGGCCATTTTGTGGCAGCCTTGTGGCCATTTTGTGGCAGCCTTGTGGCCATTTTGTGGCAGCTTTGTGGCCAAGGTCGCTTCGGATTCGTATTCTACACTTGTTGTGGGGTCTCTGTGATTTTTTCGTGTTCCGAACGGCGATGCGTGTGTGTTTGACTATTATTTACGTGTTGATTAATTTTTTAACTAGTCGGCACCCGCGCTTGGAGAGTATGCCGTAGAGTTTGTCCAGTAAGAGTTAGTGCACCCCGGTCTGATTCCTGATCAGTTCCGTCATTAGAAGAAAACGTGAGTAAAAGTCAGATAAAATCCCATGAAAAGTAGTTTCTAAATATTCAAAATTAATTCTAACTTCAACCGGGTGGCTTTCAAATTGTGGCAGCATTGTGGCCATTTTGTGGCAGCCTTGTGGCCATTTTGTGGCAGCTTTGTGGCCAAGGTCGCTTCGAATTCGTATTCTACACTTGTTGTGGGGTCTCTGTGATTTTTTCGTGTTCCGAACGGATATGCGTGTGTGTTTGACTATTATTTAATTGTTAATTAATTTTTTACGTAGTTAACTAATTTCGTCATCGCTAAGATCGCTTCAGAATCGTATTCTACACTTGCTGTACAGTCTCTGTGATTTTTTCGGGTTCCGAACGGATATGCGTGTGTGTTTGACTATTATTTACGTGTTGATTAATTTTTTAACTAGTCGGCACCCGCGCTTGGAGTGTATGCCGTAGAGTTTCTCCAGTAAGAGTTAGTACACCCCGGTCTGACTCCTGATCAGTTCCGTCATTAGAAGAAAACGTGAGTAAAAGTCATATAAAATCCCATGAAAAGTAGCCTCTAAATATTCAAAATTAATTCTAACTTCAACCGGATGGCTTTCAAATTGTGGCAGCCGTGTGGCCATTTTGTGGCAGCTTTGTGGCCATTTTGTGGCAGCCTTGTGGCCATTTTGTGGCAGCCTTGTGGCCATTTTGTGGCAGCCTTGTGGCCATTTTGAGGCAGCTTTGTGGCCATTTTGTGGCAGCCTTGTGGCCATTTTGTGGCAGCCTTGTGGCCATTTTGTGGCAGCATTGTGGCCATTTTGTGGCAGCCTTGTGGCCAAGGTCGCTTCGGATTCGTATTCTACACTTGCTGTACAGCCTCTGTGATTTTTTCGTGTTCCGAACGGCGATGCGTGTGTGTTTGACTATTATTTACGTGTTGATTAATTTTTTAACTAGTCGGCACCCGCGCTTGGAGAGTATGCCGTAGAGTTTGTCCAGTAAGAGTTAGTGCACCCCGGTCTGATTCCTGATCAGTTCCGTCATTAGAAGAAAACGTGAGTAAAAGTCAGATAAAATCCCATGAAAAGTAGTTTCTAAATATTCAAAATTAATTCTAACTTCAACCGGGTGGCTTTCAAATTGTGGCAGCATTGTGGCCATTTTGTGGCAGCCTTGTGGCCATTTTGTGGCAGCTTTGTGGCCAAGGTCGCTTCGGATTCGTATTCTACACTTGTTGTGGGGTCTCTGTGATTTTTTCGTGTTCCGAACGGCGATGCGTGTGTGTTTGACTATTATTTAATTGTTGATTAATTTTTTAACTAGTTAATTAACGTCGTCATCGCCAAGGTCGCTTCGGATTCGTATTCTACACTTGCTGTACAGCCTCTGTAATTTTTTCGTGTTCCGAACGGCGATGCGTGTGTGTTTGACTATTATTTACGTGTTGATTAATTTTTTAACTAGTCGGCACCCGCGCTTGGAGAGTATGCCGTAGAGTTTGTCCAGTAAGAGTTAGTGCACCCCGGTCTGATTCCTGATCAGTTCCGTCATTAGAAGAAAACGTGAGTAAACGTCAGATAAAATCCCATGAAAAGTAGTTTCTAAATATTCAAAATTAATTCTAACTTCAACCGGGTGGCTTTCAAATTGTGGCAGCATTGTGGCCATTTTGTGGCAGCCTTGTGGCCATTTTGTGGCAGCCTTGTGGCCATTTTGTGGCAGCTTTGTGGCCAAGGTCGCTTCGGATTCGTATTCTACACTTGTTGTGGGGTCTCTGTGATTTTTTCGTGTTCCGAACGGCGATGCGTGTGTGTTTGACTATTATTTACGTGTTGATTAATTTTTTAACTAGTCGGCACCCGCGCTTGGAGAGTATGCCGTAGAGTTTGTCCAGTAAGAGTTAGTGCACCCCGGTCTGATTCCTGATCAGTTCCGTCATTAGAAGAAAACGTGAATAAAAGTCAGATAAAATCCCATGAAAAGTAGTTTCTAAATATTCAAAATTAATTCTAACTTCAACCGGGTGGCTTTCAAATTGTGGCAGCATTGTGGCCATTTTGTGGCAGCCTTGTGGCCATTTTGTGGCAGCCTTGTGGCCATTTTGTGGCAGCTTTGTGGCCAAGGTCGCTTCGGATTCGTATTCTACACTTGTTGTGGGGTCTCTGTGATTTTTTCGTGTTCCGAACGGCGATGCGTGTGTGTTTGACTATTATTTACGTGTTGATTAATTTTTTAACTAGTCGGCACCCGCGCTTGGAGAGTATGCCGTAGAGTTTGTCCAGTAAGAGTTAGTGCACCCCGGTCTGATTCCTGATCAGTTCCGTCATTAGAAGAAAACGTGAGTAAAAGTCAGATAAAATCCCATGAAAAGTAGTTTCTAAATATTCAAAATTAATTCTAACTTCAACCGGGTGGCTTTCAAATTGTGGCAGCATTGTGGCCATTTTGTGGCAGCCTTGTGGCCATTTTGTGGCAGCTTTGTGGCCAAGGTCGCTTCGAATTCGTATTCTACACTTGTTGTGGGGTCTCTGTGATTTTTTCGTGTTCCGAACGGATATGCGTGTGTGTTTGACTATTATTTAATTGTTAATTAATTTTTTACGTAGTTAACTAATTTCGTCATCGCTAAGATCGCTTCAGAATCGTATTCTACACTTGCTGTACAGTCTCTGTGATTTTTTCGGGTTCCGAACGGATATGCGTGTGTGTTTGACTATTATTTACGTGTTGATTAATTTTTTAACTAGTCGGCACCCGCGCTTGGAGTGTATGCCGTAGAGTTTCTCCAGTAAGAGTTAGTACACCCCGGTCTGACTCCTGATCAGTTCCGTCATTAGAAGAAAACGTGAGTAAAAGTCATATAAAATCCCATGAAAAGTAGCCTCTAAATATTCAAAATTAATTCTAACTTCAACCGGATGGCTTTCAAATTGTGGCAGCCGTGTGGCCATTTTGTGGCAGCTTTGTGGCCATTTTGTGGCAGCCTTGTGGCCATTTTGTGGCAGCCTTGTGGCCATTTTGTGGCAGCCTTGTGGCCATTTTGTGGCAGCCTTGTGGCCATTTTGTGGCAGCCTTGTGGCCATTTTGTGGCAGCCTTGTGGCCATTTTGAGGCAGCTTTGTGGCCATTTTGTGGCAGCCTTGTGGCCATTTTGTGGCAGCCTTGTGGCCATTTTGTGGCAGCTTTGTGGCCAAGGTCGCTTCGGATTCGTATTCTACACTTGTTGTGGGGTCTCTGTGATTTTTTCGTGTTCCGAACGGCGATGCGTGTGTGTTTGACTATTATTTACGTGTTGATTAATTTTTTAACTAGTCGGCACCCGCGCTTGGAGAGTATGCCGTAGAGTTTGTCCAGTAAGAGTTAGTGCACCCCGGTCTGATTCCTGATCAGTTCCGTCATTAGAAGAAAACGTGAATAAAAGTCAGATAAAATCCCATGAAAAGTAGTTTCTAAATATTCAAAATTAATTCTAACTTCAACCGGGTGGCTTTCAAATTGTGGCAGCATTGTGGCCATTTTGTGGCAGCCTTGTGGCCATTTTGTGGCAGCCTTGTGGCCATTTTGTGGCAG
The DNA here is from genome assembly GCA_030770255.1 of Temnothorax ravouxi. NCBI lineage: Eukaryota > Metazoa > Arthropoda > Insecta > Hymenoptera > Formicidae > Temnothorax > Temnothorax ravouxi. The sequence goes on from JASTWP010001592.1 coordinate 58,970, forward strand.
CTTTGTGGCCAAGGTCGCTTCGGATTCGTATTCTACACTTGTTGTGGGGTCTCTGTGATTTTTTCGTGTTCCGAACGGCGATGCGTGTGTGTTTGACTATTATTTACGTGTTGATTAATTTTTTAACTAGTCGGCACCCGCGCTTGGAGAGTATGCCGTAGAGTTTGTCCAGTAAGAGTTAGTGCACCCCGGTCTGATTCCTGATCAGTTCCGTCATTAGAAGAAAACGTGAGTAAAAGTCAGATAAAATCCCATGAAAAGTAGTTTCTAAATATTCAAAATTAATTCTAACTTCAACCGGGTGGCTTTCAAATTGTGGCAGCATTGTGGCCATTTTGTGGCAGCCTTGTGGCCATTTTGTGGCAGCTTTGTGGCCAAGGTCGCTTCGAATTCGTATTCTACACTTGTTGTGGGGTCTCTGTGATTTTTTCGTGTTCCGAACGGATATGCGTGTGTGTTTGACTATTATTTAATTGTTAATTAATTTTTTACGTAGTTAACTAATTTCGTCATCGCTAAGATCGCTTCAGAATCGTATTCTACACTTGCTGTACAGTCTCTGTGATTTTTTCGGGTTCCGAACGGATATGCGTGTGTGTTTGACTATTATTTACGTGTTGATTAATTTTTTAACTAGTCGGCACCCGCGCTTGGAGTGTATGCCGTAGAGTTTCTCCAGTAAGAGTTAGTACACCCCGGTCTGACTCCTGATCAGTTCCGTCATTAGAAGAAAACGTGAGTAAAAGTCATATAAAATCCCATGAAAAGTAGCCTCTAAATATTCAAAATTAATTCTAACTTCAACCGGATGGCTTTCAAATTGTGGCAGCCGTGTGGCCATTTTGTGGCAGCTTTGTGGCCATTTTGTGGCAGCCTTGTGGCCATTTTGTGGCAGCCTTGTGGCCATTTTGTGGCAGCCTTGTGGCCATTTTGTGGCAGCCTTGTGGCCATTTTGTGGCAGCCTTGTGGCCATTTTGTGGCAGCCTTGTGGCCATTTTGAGGCAGCTTTGTGGCCATTTTGTGGCAGCCTTGTGGCCATTTTGTGGCAGCCTTGTGGCCATTTTGTGGCAGCATTGTGGCCATTTTGTGGCAGCCTTGTGGCCAAGGTCGCTTCGGATTCGTATTCTACACTTGCTGTACAGCCTCTGTGATTTTTTCGTGTTCCGAACGGCGATGCGTGTGTGTTTGACTATTATTTACGTGTTGATTAATTTTTTAACTAGTCGGCACCCGCGCTTGGAGAGTATGCCGTAGAGTTTGTCCAGTAAGAGTTAGTGCACCCCGGTCTGATTCCTGATCAGTTCCGTCATTAGAAGAAAACGTGAGTAAAAGTCAGATAAAATCCCATGAAAAGTAGTTTCTAAATATTCAAAATTAATTCTAACTTCAACCGGGTGGCTTTCAAATTGTGGCAGCATTGTGGCCATTTTGTGGCAGCCTTGTGGCCATTTTGTGGCAGCTTTGTGGCCAAGGTCGCTTCGGATTCGTATTCTACACTTGTTGTGGGGTCTCTGTGATTTTTTCGTGTTCCGAACGGCGATGCGTGTGTGTTTGACTATTATTTAATTGTTGATTAATTTTTTAACTAGTTAATTAACGTCGTCATCGCCAAGGTCGCTTCGGATTCGTATTCTACACTTGCTGTACAGCCTCTGTAATTTTTTCGTGTTCCGAACGGCGATGCGTGTGTGTTTGACTATTATTTACGTGTCGATTAATTTTTTAACTAGTCGGCACCCGCGCTTGGAGAGTATGCCGTAGAGTTTGTCCAGTAAGAGTTAGTGCACCCCGGTCTGATTCCTGATCAGTTCCGTCATTAGAAGAAAACGTGAGTAAAAGTCAGATAAAATCCCATGAAAAGTAGTTTCTAAATATTCAAAATTAATTCTAACTTCAACCGGGTGGCTTTCAAATTGTGGCAGCATTGTGGCCATTTTGTGGCAGCCTTGTGGCCATTTTGTGGCAGCCTTGTGGCCATTTTGTGGCAGCCTTGTGGCCATTTTGTGGCAGCCTTGTGGCCATTTTGTGGCAGCCTTGTGGTTATTTTGTGGCAGCCTTGTGGCCATTTTGAGGCAGCTTTGTGGCCATTTTGTGGCAGCCTTGTGGCCATTTTGTGGCAGCCTTGTGGCCATTTTGTGGCAGCATTGTGGCCATTTTGTGGCAGCCTTGTGGCCAAGGTCGCTTCGGATTCGTATTCTACACTTGCTGTACAGCCTCTGTGATTTTTTCGGGTTCCGAACGGCGATGCGTGTTTGTTTGACTATTATTTACGTGTTGATTAATTTTTTAACTAGTCGGCACCCGCGCTTGGAGTGTATGCCGTAGAGTTTCTCCAGTAAGAGTTTTTGCACCCCGGTCTGATTCCTGATCAGTTCCGTCATTAGAAGAAAACGTGAGTAAAAGTCAGATAAAATCCCATGAAAAGTAGTTTCTAAATATTCAAAATTAATTCTAACTTCAACCGGGTGGCTTTCAAATTGTGGCAGCATTGTGGCCATTTTGTGGCAGCCTTGTGGCCATTTTGTGGCAGCCTTGTGGCCATTTTGTGGCAGCATTGTGGCCACTTTGTGGCAGCCTTGTGGCCATTTTGTGGTGTGGCAGCCTTGTGGCCATTTTGTGGCAGCATTGTGGCCATTTTGTGGCAGCCTTGTGGCCATTTTGTGGCAGCCTTGTGGCCATTTTGTGGCAGCCTTGTGGCCATTTTGTGGCAGCATTGTGGCCATTTTGCGGCAGCCTTGTGGCCATTTTGTGGCAGCTTTGTGGCCAAGGTCGCTTCGGATTCGTATTCTACACTTGTTGTGGGGTCTCTGTGATTTTTTCGTGTTCCGAACGGCGATGCGTGTGTGTTTGACTATTATTTACGTGTTGATTAATTTTTTAACTAGTCGGCACCCGCGCTTGGAGAGTATGCCGTAGAGTTTGTCCAGTAAGAGTTAGTGCACCCCGGTCTGATTCCTGATCAGTTCCGTCATTAGAAGAAAACGTGAGTAAAAGTCAGATAAAATCCCATGAAAAGTAGTTTCTAAATATTCAAAATTAATTCTAACTTCAACCGGGTGGCTTTCAAATTGTGGCAGCATTGTGGCCATTTTGTGGCAGCCTTGTGGCCATTTTGTGGCAGCTTTGTGGCCAAGGTCGCTTCGGATTCGTATTCTACACTTGTTGTGGGGTCTCTGTGATTTTTTCGTGTTCCGAACGGCGATGCGTGTGTGTTTGACTATTATTTAATTGTTGATTAATTTTTTAACTAGTTAATTAACGTCGTCATCGCCAAAGTCGCTTCGGATTCGTATTCTACACTTGCTGTACAGCCTCTGTAATTTTTTCGTGTTCCGAACGGCGATGCGTGTGTGTTTGACTATTATTTACGTGTTGATTAATTTTTTAACTAGTCGGCACCCGCGCTTGGAGAGTATGCCGTAGAGTTTGTCCAGTAAGAGTTAGTGCACCCCGGTCTGATTCCTGATCAGTTCCGTCATTAGAAGAAAACGTGAATAAAAGTCAGATAAAATCCCATGAAAAGTAGTTTCTAAATATTCAAAATTAATTCTAACTTCAACCGGGTGGCTTTCAAATTGTGGCAGCATTGTGGCCATTTTGTGGCAGCCTTGTGGCCATTTTGTGGCAGCCTTGTGGCCATTTTGTGGCAGCTTTGTGGCCAAGGTCGCTTCGGATTCGTATTCTACACTTGTTGTGGGGTCTCTGTGATTTTTTCGTGTTCCGAACGGCGATGCGTGTGTGTTTGACTATTATTTACGTGTTGATTAATTTTTTAACTAGTCGGCACCCGCGCTTGGAGAGTATGCCGTAGAGTTTGTCCAGTAAGAGTTAGTGCACCCCGGTCTGATTCCTGATCAGTTCCGTCATTAGAAGAAAACGTGAGTAAACGTCAGATAAAATCCCATGAAAAGTAGTTTCTAAATATTCAAAATTAATTCTAACTTCAACCGGGTGGCTTTCAAATTGTGGCAGCATTGTGGCCATTTTGTGGCAGCCTTGTGGCCATTTTGTGGCAGCCTTGTGGCCATTTTGTGGCAGCTTTGTGGCCAAGGTCGCTTCGGATTCGTATTCTACACTTGTTGTGGGGTCTCTGTGATTTTTTCGTGTTCCGAACGGCGATGCGTGTGTGTTTGACTATTATTTACGTGTTGATTAATTTTTTAACTAGTCGGCACCCGCGCTTGGAGAGTATGCCGTAGAGTTTGTCCAGTAAGAGTTAGTGCACCCCGGTCTGATTCCTGATCAGTTCCGTCATTAGAAGAAAACGTGAATAAAAGTCAGATAAAATCCCATGAAAAGTAGTTTCTAAATATTCAAAATTAATTCTAACTTCAACCGGGTGGCTTTCAAATTGTGGCAGCATTGTGGCCATTTTGTGGCAGCCTTGTGGCCATTTTGTGGCAGCCTTGTGGCCATTTTGTGGCAGCTTTGTGGCCAAGGTCGCTTCGGATTCGTATTCTACACTTGTTGTGGGGTCTCTGTGATTTTTTCGTGTTCCGAACGGCGATGCGTGTGTGTTTGACTATTATTTACGTGTTGATTAATTTTTTAACTAGTCGGCACCCGCGCTTGGAGAGTATGCCGTAGAGTTTGTCCAGTAAGAGTTAGTGCACCCCGGTCTGATTCCTGATCAGTTCCGTCATTAGAAGAAAACGTGAGTAAAAGTCAGATAAAATCCCATGAAAAGTAGTTTCTAAATATTCAAAATTAATTCTAACTTCAACCGGGTGGCTTTCAAATTGTGGCAGCATTGTGGCCATTTTGTGGCAGCCTTGTGGCCATTTTGTGGCAGCTTTGTGGCCAAGGTCGCTTCGAATTCGTATTCTACACTTGTTGTGGGGTCTCTGTGATTTTTTCGTGTTCCGAACGGATATGCGTGTGTGTTTGACTATTATTTAATTGTTAATTAATTTTTTACGTAGTTAACTAATTTCGTCATCGCTAAGATCGCTTCAGAATCGTATTCTACACTTGCTGTACAGTCTCTGTGATTTTTTCGGGTTCCGAACGGATATGCGTGTGTGTTTGACTATTATTTACGTGTTGATTAATTTTTTAACTAGTCGGCACCCGCGCTTGGAGTGTATGCCGTAGAGTTTCTCCAGTAAGAGTTAGTACACCCCGGTCTGACTCCTGATCAGTTCCGTCATTAGAAGAAAACGTGAGTAAAAGTCATATAAAATCCCATGAAAAGTAGCCTCTAAATATTCAAAATTAATTCTAACTTCAACCGGATGGCTTTCAAATTGTGGCAGCCGTGTGGCCATTTTGTGGCAGCTTTGTGGCCATTTTGTGGCAGCCTTGTGGCCATTTTGTGGCAGCCTTGTGGCCATTTTGTGGCAGCCTTGTGGCCATTTTGTGGCAGCCTTGTGGCCATTTTGTGGCAGCCTTGTGGCCATTTTGTGGCAGCCTTGTGGCCATTTTGAGGCAGCTTTGTGGCCATTTTGTGGCAGCCTTGTGGCCATTTTGTGGCAGCCTTGTGGCCATTTTGTGGCAGCATTGTGGCCATTTTGTGGCAGCCTTGTGGCCAAGGTCGCTTCGGATTCGTATTCTACACTTGCTGTACAGCCTCTGTGATTTTTTCGTGTTCCGAACGGCGATGCGTGTGTGTTTGACTATTATTTACGTGTTGATTAATTTTTTAACTAGTCGGCACCCGCGCTTGGAGAGTATGCCGTAGAGTTTGTCCAGTAAGAGTTAGTGCACCCCGGTCTGATTCCTGATCAGTTCCGTCATTAGAAGAAAACGTGAGTAAAAGTCAGATAAAATCCCATGAAAAGTAGTTTCTAAATATTCAAAATTAATTCTAACTTCAACCGGGTGGCTTTCAAATTGTGGCAGCATTGTGGCCATTTTGTGGCAGCCTTGTGGCCATTTTGTGGCAGCTTTGTGGCCAAGGTCGCTTCGGATTCGTATTCTACACTTGTTGTGGGGTCTCTGTGATTTTTTCGTGTTCCGAACGGCGATGCGTGTGTGTTTGACTATTATTTAATTGTTGATTAATTTTTTAACTAGTTAATTAACGTCGTCATCGCCAAGGTCGCTTCGGATTCGTATTCTACACTTGCTGTACAGCCTCTGTAATTTTTTCGTGTTCCGAACGGCGATGCGTGTGTGTTTGACTATTATTTACGTGTCGATTAATTTTTTAACTAGTCGGCACCCGCGCTTGGAGAGTATGCCGTAGAGTTTGTCCAGTAAGAGTTAGTGCACCCCGGTCTGATTCCTGATCAGTTCCGTCATTAGAAGAAAACGTGAGTAAAAGTCAGATAAAATCCCATGAAAAGTAGTTTCTAAATATTCAAAATTAATTCTAACTTCAACCGGGTGGCTTTCAAATTGTGGCAGCATTGTGGCCATTTTGTGGCAGCCTTGTGGCCATTTTGTGGCAGCCTTGTGGCCATTTTGTGGCAGCTTTGTGGCCAAGGTCGCTTCGGATTCGTATTCTACACTTGTTGTGGGGTCTCTGTGATTTTTTCGTGTTCCGAACGGCGATGCGTGTGTGTTTGACTATTATTTACGTGTTGATTAATTTTTTAACTAGTCGGCACCCGCGCTTGGAGAGTATGCCGTAGAGTTTGTCCAGTAAGAGTTAGTGCACCCCGGTCTGATTCCTGATCAGTTCCGTCATTAGAAGAAAACGTGAGTAAACGTCAGATAAAATCCCATGAAAAGTAGTTTCTAAATATTCAAAATTAATTCTAACTTCAACCGGGTGGCTTTCAAATTGTGGCAGCATTGTGGCCATTTTGTGGCAGCCTTGTGGCCATTTTGTGGCAGCCTTGTGGCCATTTTGTGGCAGCTTTGTGGCCAAGGTCGCTTCGGATTCGTATTCTACACTTGTTGTGGGGTCTCTGTGATTTTTTCGTGTTCCGAACGGCGATGCGTGTGTGTTTGACTATTATTTACGTGTTGATTAATTTTTTAACTAGTCGGCACCCGCGCTTGGAGAGTATGCCGTAGAGTTTGTCCAGTAAGAGTTAGTGCACCCCGGTCTGATTCCTGATCAGTTCCGTCATTAGAAGAAAACGTGAATAAAAGTCAGATAAAATCCCATGAAAAGTAGTTTCTAAATATTCAAAATTAATTCTAACTTCAACCGGGTGGCTTTCAAATTGTGGCAGCATTGTGGCCATTTTGTGGCAGCCTTGTGGCCATTTTGTGGCAGCCTTGTGGCCATTTTGTGGCAGCTTTGTGGCCAAGGTCGCTTCGGATTCGTATTCTACACTTGTTGTGGGGTCTCTGTGATTTTTTCGTGTTCCGAACGGCGATGCGTGTGTGTTTGACTATTATTTACGTGTTGATTAATTTTTTAACTAGTCGGCACCCGCGCTTGGAGAGTATGCCGTAGAGTTTGTCCAGTAAGAGTTAGTGCACCCCGGTCTGATTCCTGATCAGTTCCGTCATTAGAAGAAAACGTGAGTAAACGTCAGATAAAATCCCATGAAAAGTAGTTTCTAAATATTCAAAATTAATTCTAACTTCAACCGGTGGCTTTCAAATTGTGGCAGCATTGTGGCCATTTTGTGGCAGCCTTGTGGCCATTTTGTGGCAGCCTTGTGGCCATTTTGTGGCAGCTTTGTGGCCAAGGTCGCTTCGGATTCGTATTCTACACTTGTTGTGGGGTCTCTGTGATTTTTTCGTGTTCCGAACGGCGATGCGTGTGTGTTTGACTATTATTTACGTGTTGATTAATTTTTTAACTAGTCGGCACCCGCGCTTGGAGAGTATGCCGTAGAGTTTGT
>JASTWP010001593.1:0-66583 GCA_030770255.1 Temnothorax ravouxi
ACACAATGTAAAGATTTTTCAAAGTAGTGCAACAATTATTTTTTGAGGCAATATATATGTTCTCTTTGCAATTGGCGCTGTAATTTACAGAGATATCATTTCTTTTTTGTAATTGTAATAGATCACTTAAAGCGCGACTCTTTTTTTATAAGGTAACATAATTTTGTGATGTGTATCACTTCGGTTATAATTTTTTGGAAATAAAGACACTAGTGCTTAGATTTTTTCGAGATTTTTTGAGATACAAAGATTACGTCTACCACTTGTTACTTAGGTTTTTTTGAGGTATAATACTACCACTTTCTTTTTTTTCGAGGTAACAACATATACACTACTATGCGTGTATGATATACCAAATTGTTATTCTTTGAAACAAAAAATTATACAGTATTTTATTGGAGTAAGGTTAAAACAAATGTCTGTAATATCACCTGATAAATATGTGAATAATAATACTTTTGCAAGTAAAAGTGTAGCTATGCACACATGTATTAAATAATAAAATTTTTATTGATTTCAGATATTTATTTATTTATTAGAATTATGCATACAAATTTGTTAAATGGCTTATTTTGTTTCTACATCGGATACAAACATTGTATTATTGTTATGTATGAAATTCCTGTAATTTAAAAATATAAATAGGAGCTGGATAAAGAATTTTGATAGTGGTTATATATTCCACGCTACTGTTTAAACACACCATTATGACGTGTTCATTTTTAAATTTTTCCAAAAATTAGATTTTCTTTAAACTATTAATATAAACATATATGAATTTTTAGTTAAATTTATTTTTTGTTAATAAACTATATAGATACTAAATTGATTTAAACATTTTTGGAAAGCGCGCCATAGGTGTCCTGAACAATATGGCGGACGGTCGACGGTGTCCAATCTCTTACTTGAGGATCTCTACCGTCGCGTATATCCCCGCCACGCCGACATCGCGCCGCGGGTATAAAACACGCCGAATTGTTAGCAACAATTAGATTCCGCCGTGAGCCAGCAAACCGACCCGACCAGTTCTCCGCTGCTCACGGATCCCGCAATCCTACAAATTCGAACAACTAGGAGTTAGAGAGTTTTCTCTGGCTCTGCCGAGTGAAGTATCTAGGCGGTTGACTCGATCTTCCATCCGAACACCTGTGCCACCGGAGTGAACCAGGGTAAGAGAGCCCTTCTCTTACTCGCCAAAGGTCTTGGCCACCCGGTGCCGCCTTCCGCCTGCACGAATCGACGCGTCAGGAAGTATTTCCCTGTCTCTGCTAAGGATCTTAGCCGCCCGATATCGCGTATAATCACGCTCCCGCGCCGCGTGCGACTACCACCACCGTAGTCCGAGCTTGCGATACTGAGTCCACCACGCCGCGGTCGCACACCGCACGTCTGCCGATCCGCGAACTTTGCGATCTCTGTATATCGCCGCTACCGTAACCGCGTCCGCGATCTTTTGTACATACCTATTTGCTCCGCGATCTCTGTACATCGCCGCTATCATAACCGCGTCCGCGATCTTTTGTACATACCTATTTACCCCGCGATCTCTGTACATCGTCGCACTTGTGGCCGCGCCCGCGATCTTTTGTATATATCTACCGCCTCCGCGATCACCTCAATGTATTCACGAGTAATTGAATAAACTTTGTTACGTTTTCTATTTTAACCGAGTCTTGTGTCTTCCTCCGCGCCTACTCCGAACCCTGACCAGCCGCGAGCTAGATCCGCGCTTCGGAAGCTAGGTTGTTTTAAATTCAAATAACTTTTCTCGAATAGTATTTGCCACGTCTGCTGACAGTTCTGGCATTTGTCCTCCATACTGTGCAATTGGTAATACAAAAGCATATAAAAAAAGCAAATAAAAAAGCAGTGTGTAACGTTACGCCACCTATTAGAAATGCTGCTTTTCCAGAGGGTGCGCATAATTTTTAATGAATATTATTATATTCTTATATATATTTTTAATGAATTGTTCTTTTCATTAGGTATATCCTCGAAATAATTCAATAATAGCTTATAAATCGCATTGATGACTGTGCTTTTTCCAACACCCGCCGATCCGCTAATGTATAGTTTAATTGGTAAATTATTAGTTTTGAAACAATGTAAAATATGCATTGCAATTTTTCTTTGTTTATCATTTAATTTTTGAAGTATATTTATTATTTTTTTTGTGGCTTTAGGAGGACTACTTATTTTTCTTCTACTTTCCTTCGAACAATCTGCTACACCTGTTTGACCAAATATATCTATCTCTTGTTCTTTTTGGATTTTTGTTTTCATAAAAGATTCTTCCTCCTTATCTTCTATTTCTTGTTGATCTCTTTGTGCTTGAGTCAGTGCATTGTCAATTTCTGCATCACCTATCACTGAAAGTTTTTTTCTATTTTTTTCAATTAAATGAATATTTTCTATATAAATTTTTTCACAATCTTTTGTCTCTACATCATCTATTTCGTTTTTCCAATGCAAGAACAATAAAACCTGTTCTCTGAAATAATTATATCGTTCTTCTTGCAATTTGTAACGACAAAATCTAATAATTTTATGTTCTTTCCATTCTCTAATTTCTTTGTCTTCATCATAATCATCATCGCTATTACTTTTGTATGTACTCTTTTTTTCTTCACAATTAGATGCGCATTCGGCCAGACAAACATCTGAAAATTTATGAAAATTCCTATTCGCGTATTTTTTAATTATATTTTTGTAGTATATATCTGTTGAATCGTCACTTAATTTGTTACGTATCATTCGATAAGTCGTGCACGACATGCGCATAAACATATAGGAAATGTGCACACATACATGTGCTGCACCAAAGAGACGGACCATTCAGGGGGGACAAACTTCTCTCTTGAAAGAGGAGGAGACACTTTCGCAACGCCACCTGGCTCTGTCCCTCCGGAAACAGAGAACTAAAATAGGTCACGTGACGAGAGTGGGGAGTAGATGCCATATTCGAATTGGGTGTGCGAGCATGTACATATCAATACATGCACGCACATATTACTGGGAATCCAGACGAACTTGCATAAGTGCATAAGCATATGCATAAGAGAATGGATTGGTCTATTTTCCTTATACCCAAGCTTATGGACCAATCAGTTTTCTTACGCATATGTTTATGCGTTATGCAAGTTTGTCTGGATTGACCCTTTACACGTATAAGCATGCACGCACCCACGCACGTGAGCGCACATATAATTTGAAAAAATAAGTTATAAATCATAATCACTTAATGAAAAAAGTCAAATAATGGTTAAAAGATATAAAATAAACAATTAATAGATAGTGTTTGCTTGTTATAACAATAAATTTACACAAGGCTGATTACACAATAAATTTCCACAATAAATTTACACAAGGCGAACCAACTGGATTTTTGTGCTACCATAATATATTCTGAACAAAATAACAAGAATAATAAACAAACGTTTCGGCCATAACTTTGGCCTTCTTAAGTGTAACAATGACATTGATCTTAGAATAACAGAATAGTCGTTACATATTAAAAAATTACAGTACCCCCTTATCTTACAATCTTACATATTAAAATATTACAATACCTCCTATCTTAACATAATTAAGCGCCAATCGATAACATACATGCTGCCGTGTATCGTCAATCGCACACATATCATCGTATCAATCCCATTCCCAGAACGCCGAGGCAGAAAACAACAGATCATCGTGTCCAAATTTATTTATATAGCGTCCAAATTTATTGTTTAGTTAAAGCGTCCATAAGTCGATCGTGGAAGAGCCCGTCGATTATCCAACGCATTGTGAGGGAAAGATAGGAGTGATGCCGAATATCCTTATATGAATCAGATTTACAAGTGTTGAAATTAAACTTATTACATTACATACAAATTAATTTATTATTAATACCTTGCACACATAGAAACGCGTGTCGAAGAACCTTGTTTGGCTGTGGTCGGTCTAATGTCAAATGCGAGAGTCAGCGACATATCGAGAGGAACATGTGGATGGGACTGAGAATAGGAGAGGAAAGGAACCTAAATGGGAATCACGAAGGAGGGAGTGCGTTAAGAATCGGGAGATAAGCTTCTGGCAATAATTCCGTGTCTATGTTTGTTAAGACCCTCACTCTGTCTTTTAATATAAAGCATCTCAGAGATGAGTCGTTTATTATAAATTGGTTCATTGTCTAAGATCTTTACTCCTTCCCAAATCCAATCTATGAATCCGTTTTAAGGCGATGTTCGCTAATCACTGATGGGGATCCGCTTTTTTTTATAATGTAAGATTTGTGCTTTTTATTCTGGTCTTAAGCTGTCTTTTAGACATTCCGTTTGACGAATTCACAATTGCAATCCGACTAGTTCTCAACTCGACATTTTTCTCTTTCAACAACAAATTTTATAAACAAATTTTTGGCAGTCCGATGGGCTCTCCCCTGTCACCGATAGCGGCGGATATGGTCATGTGTGACCTCGAGCAGATTGCAATCTCACAACTTAACTATGTTCCAAAATTTTATTGTCGGTATGTTGATGATATTGTAATGGATGCTCCTTGTAATGAGATCGATAATACATTGGAGGCTTTTAATTCTCTGCATGAACGGTTGCAATTCACCTGTGAGATCGGACGGGAGGGCAGACTTAATTTTTTGGATGTCACCATTGTCATAGAGGATGAAAGGGTTATTTTCGATCATTTCTACAAACCTACTTTCTTTGGCAGATATTTAAATTTTAATTCGAACAATCCACTGTGTCACAAAAGAGGCGTAATATACGGGCTTACGGATAAGATCATCTCTCTGTCACACCCTCAATTTCACAAAAAAAACTTTGACGGTATGATTAACACATTACTTAATAACGGATATCCGATTGGGTTCATTTTTTCTATCCTCCTGATCGTAGAACGATCAGGAGGATAAAATTCCTTGCTCATAACACACAATCACAACAACAACCATTTTTTTGACAATAAGACTCCTAATTTTACAATTCCGTATATCAAATCTATCTCAGAAGGTTTTACGACGTTAGCAAAAAACATCAATTTCTGCCCGGCATTTACGATTCCATTCAAGTTGAACAGTTTTATTACAACGGGCAAGGACAAATTAGATAAATCGGCACACTGTGGAATAGTTTATAAGATAAGTTGTTTTGATTGTGATGCTACTTATGTGGGGCAATCTAAAAGATAGCTTAAGACCAGAATAAAAGAACACAAATCTGACATTATGAAAAAAAGCGGATCCCCATCAGTGATTAGCGAACATCGCCTTAAAACGGATTATAGATTGGATTTGGGAAGGAGTAAAGATCTTAGACAATGAACCAATTTATAATAAACGACTCATCTCTGAGATGCTTTATATTAAAAGACAGAGTGAGGGTCTTAACAAACATAGACACGGAATTATTGCCAGAAGCTTATCTCCCGATTCTTAACGCACTCCCTCCTTCGTGATTCCCATTTAGGTTCCTTTCCTCTCCTATTCTCAGTCCCATCCACATGTTCCTCTCGATATGTCGCTGACTCTCGCATTTGACATTAGACCGACCACAGCCAAACAAGGTTCTTCGACACGCGTTTCTATGTGTGCAAGGTATTAATAATAAATTAATTTGTATGTAATGTAATAAGTTTAATTTCAACACTTGTAAATCTGATTCATATAAGGATATTCGGCATCACTCCTATCTTTCCCTCACAATGCGTTGGATAATCGACGGGCTCTTCCACGATCGACTTATGGACGCTTTAACTAAACAATAAATTTGGACGCTATATAAATAAATTTGGACACGATGATCTGTTGTTTTCTGCCTCGGCGTTCTGGGAATGGGATTGATACGATGATATGTGTGCGATTGACGATACACGGCAGCATGTATGTTATCGATTGGCGCTTAATTATGTTAAGATAGGAGGTATTGTAATATTTTAATATGTAAGATTGTAAGATAAGGGGGTACTGTAATTTTTTAATATGTAACGACTATTCTGTTATTCTAAGATCAATGTCATTGTTACACTTAAGAAGGCCAAAGTTATGGCCGAAACGTTTGTTTATTATTCTTGTTATTTTGTTCAGAATATATTATGGTAGCACAAAGATCCAGCTGGTTCGCAAGCCCTTGTGTAAATTTATTGAAGTAAAATAATGTGAATGTGTATATATATATATATATATATATATATACGGGGCATTCCATGCCAACTCAACCGATGAATGTTCCTCGACCATTTTTGATTTAGTCCAAAATTTTTTTGTGTTTTTATACTAAATGAAAGTAGCTTCTATGATTTTTTTTAGATTTTTAACTCTACTCATACTTAAGTTATGGATTTAAAAAAAAATGCAGTTTAAAATTTGGAAAATTTCAAATGCCTGTAACTTTAAGAAGAAAAAAGATAATGTAAAAAATAAGGTGGTCTTTCTTTTCGGTTTTCACTGAACTTTTCGAAGAAAATATCGAAAAAATGTTTAATGGGCAATATGACGGTTTTTTTTAGGATTTAAGTAAAAAATGTTTGTCTTTCTCAGTGCGACCGTTTTGATTTTTTTCAAAAAAATCTCACAAATTTTAGACTTAATTTCGAAATTTTTGAGACCTATAAGAAAATGGGATTTCAATAACTTCGATTTTTTAAAGGAACTTTTCCTTAATTTTTGTTTCGAAAATAATTTTTTTAAAATAAGATAGACTCTACCGATGGCTATCAAAAAATTTGATAAATTTATAGGACAGCAATCCTAAAATTTCGATCTATAGTTAAAGAGAAAATTCGAATATTTTCTATTTTTAATTGCATTTTTACTTATTTTTATTATTGAATTACTTTTTTTAAATAGAATATTATAAATTGGGGAAACTTTAACGGATAGCATGTAACAATTAAATCATATAGTTAATGAAAAAAACACGTATATATTATCTGTGAAAATAGCAATCAGATTTATTTGAAAATAAAATTAATAAATAAAAATTAAAAATAAACAAAACGTAGATATTATATATGATAAAAAAGCTGTGGAACGATACCGAAACTGTCTTATATAATATGGCATAATTTTTAGATATATTTATCATTTATTTTGTTTATTTTTAATTTTTATTTATTAATTTTATTTTCAAATAAATCTGATTGCTATTTTCACAGATAATATACGTGTTTTTTTCATTAACTATATAATTTAATTGTTACATGCTATCCGTTAAAGTTCCCCAATTTATAATATTCCATTTAAAAAAAGTAATTTAATAATAAAAATAAGTAAAAATGCAATTAAAAAATAGAAAATATTCGAATTTCTCTTTATCTATAGGTCGAAATTTAAGGATTGCTGTCTATAAATTTATCAAATTTTTTGATAGCCATCGGTAGAGTCTATCTTATTTAAAAAAATTATTTTCGAAAAAAAAAGTTAAGAAAAAGTCCCTTAAAAAATCGAAGTTATTGGAATCCCATTTTCTTATAGGTCTCAAAAATTTCGAAATTAAGTCTAGAATTTGTAAGATTTTTTTGAAAAAAATCAAAACGGTCGCACTGAGAAAAACAAACATTTTTTACTTAAATCCTAAAAAAAAACAGTCATATTGCCCATTAAACATTTTTTCGATATTTTCTTCGAAAAGTTCAGTGAAAAACGAAAAGAAAGACCACCTTATTTTTTACATTATCTTTTTTCTTCTTAAAGTTACAGGCATTTGAAATTTTCCAAATTTTAAACTGCATTTTTTTTTAAATCCATAACTTAAGTATGAGTAGAGATAAAAATCTAAAAAAAATCATAGAAGCTACTTTCATTTAGTATAAAAACACAAAAAATTTTCGGCCAAATCAAAAATGGTCGAGGACATTCATCGGTTGAGTTGGCATGGAATGCCCCATATATATATTAATTAATAAATTATAATAAGTTTATATATATATTTGTGTACTTATATATTTGTATATATTCTATATATTTGTATATATATATATATATAGGTATATATGTAATATATGTAAATATAAATAATCTTATCGTTTCGATAAATCTTTTCAGCTTTCCTTCCTTCTACTCTATTCCTCTTGCAAATTCTATGCTGCGGTCCAATACACTTTAATCTTGCACAATGTTTAACAAATCTTCAGAGCTTCTACACTGAAAGAAATAATTTTTTTTTTAAACAAAATTTTGTTGATTTAATAAAACCGGAAAATTGTATGTTGCCAAGCAGATGATTTGATTGGCTTAACAAAATATTTGTACAAAATATATTTTTTTTGTTCTTTTTGACTATTTTGTTTGTTGACTATATTGATTTGTTCTTTTTAACTAAATATTTTATACTATCGATTATACATAACATAACATTAACTAAATATTTCTTTAAATAAATTTACTATTTTTAAAAACGTTAATGTTCTTGGTTCAATAAAATTATTTTATTGAGTTAACAAAATTGATCATTAACTTAAAAAAAATGATTTTGTATACCATTTTCAGAATTCAATTATTTTATTTTGTTCAAATAATAGACGTGTACTTAATTTAATAAAATAAATAATTGGATCAATAAATTAAAAAATCAACAAAATTGTTTTGTTGATTTAATAAAACCGATTGATTGTATGTTGCCAAGCAAATTTGTTTTGTTGATTCAACAAAATTTTTCCCTCAGTGTATATAACTCATCCCAGCTCAGCCGCGCTTTTACTGTTTGATGACGAGGGGATTAGAGAGGAGAAGGGAAAGGAACGACGGTGCTGCCTCTATCGCTGTCCCCCGATACTCCCACTTCCGTCGCCCAAAAATCCACGGAGTTTGTCCCCCCTGACCATTCGGGCGCGCAATCGCACACACGCGCCCATGCACATACACACATGCGACGGATAGGTAAACATCCGCGAATACAACGACGGTATGTTGCCTCACTTTTCAGTCTGGCGGCGCGAGCCAAAGGGAACCGCGGCGCCGACGATCGCAGGACACCGTCGCCACCGCGATCACCTCATCGGTGTCTTACCAATCAAGGGGACCAATGAGGGATGTTTTCGTCGGAACGGGGATAAGGGGGGAGATCGCGAAGGGAAAGTTGGGCATTCTGCCCGTAGCCACAGTCGAGAGTGCACGCGATAATTGAGTCCGAACAAATTGTGCGTCCGAGCAAACGCGACCAAGAGTGAGAGTCTCTTAGGCGTTGTCGTGTGTCCGTCAGGCGGCTCAGGGTAACAGCCCCCAGACGTTGTCGCCAGACCGGGATCCAGGACAACAGTTCTGAGACGTCATCCCGGTCTTACGCATAGAATATAAAATAAACGAGTACTTGCCTCGGCAGTACATATTCTTAATTAATACGCGAGCTACCGTGACGTTAAGTCGAACTTTGTATTGAAGTGCATAAAAAATAAACTGTATACGAAAAGACAGAGTACATGTGAATAACATTTACGCTGACACAAAACATAATTTTTTAAAATGTTTTTCATTTTTCAACATACGGACACGCTCTTTTTGTGGTACAGTATTAATATAAACCAAAGCTCTACTGCATAATGAAAGTAGTAGGCCAAGGACATGGTAAACGGCTTCTTGTGCAGACATAGTATTACCATTTATGAAAACGTTAGCGATCTTTCTAAACTTTTGTCTAATATTCAAATTGCCATTTTCCAAATCTTTTGCTGCTTCTCTTAGTAATCGTGACAGACCAGCATCGACTTTTGTGACGTAATTAATCATGTATGAAGCACAACTATATGGATCTAAAACAAATTGAATATCCATATTTGACTCAAGAAGAGTCAATATAGTTGTATTGTATGCATTTATCGCTACTTTGTTGCTTCGTCTTTTCAAGAATATTTTAGTTCTTGTTAATGTGCTTCTAATTGTTTGAATATAATCTTTTTCCGTCATTTCTAATTGTTTTAACATGTCTTCAAAAGATACGATTATATTTTTTTCGAAAAATACTTTCATCAAATCTCTAATTTTTTTTCTATTGGTTTTATCGCTTTTATTCTCTTCATTTTCGGCTAATGGTTTGAGAATCATAGTTTCTTTTATAACAAATATTGGAATATTAAATCTACATGTTGATTTATTTTTTTGACCTCTGTAACATGTTGCTTTATGCCGATGTATTTGCATACGTATCAACGGATTTTTAACATTGTAAGTACATGTAATATTTTTATCTATCCATTGTATTAACTTTTTATTACACTGTTAAAAATTTCTACATGAAATTTAATGAAAACGTAACGGAAGCAAATTTCACAAACGTACATTAAAAATATTTAATGTTGTCAATGAAAATGAAGTTACGTAACTTAAATTTAATGGTACATGCATTAAATTTCATGCACATCGACATACAAATAATGTAATGTAGAAACCAAAAATTCAGCTTATTTTACTGAAATTTAATGTTTATTACACGAAATTTAATGTTCATTGTGCATTAAGTGTAATGTTCATTGTGCATGAAATTTAATACATGTGCCATTAAATTTAAGTTACTTGTAACTTTATTTTCATTGACAACATTAAACGTTTATAATGTACATTTATGAAATTTGCTTCCGTTACATTTTCATTACATTTTATGTATAATAGAAATTTTTCCCTTACGAAAAATACACCCGACTAGTGTCCGAAATTACACTCAAATGAGTGTTAACTCTCAATGGAGGTTTGCTTGCGAGTTAACACTCATTTGAGTGTAATTTCGGACACTGTTGCGTGTATTTTTTGTAAGGGTTAACAACGCACTATTACAATATTTAAATAATGAATCATTTTATATATAATTAAATTTTAATGTACATTCTTTATTGAATGTTATACAGACACGGGTTAACATGAAAAAAAGATAAAGCATTAATTTGAAAGATTATAATGATTATAATGTGTTTTTACTCTTTTACAATTTCAACTCTTCTTGAACAGAAATTATTTCGAAAAAATAAGAAACAAAAGTTAATTAAATTTGTTTATCAGTAAAATTTATAACATATTATATATCTTTTTGTTACATCCAGAATTGATGTTTTCATAAAAAAAAAAACAAATATCATTTCATGTTTTCATAAAAAGATTAAAATTCAAATGCAATCAGCAAATTATTCCGAGACCAGCAATTAAAGTCGTTTACGCTCGGAACCCCGGACGGCCAGATCTTACAGATTGCAGCAAAGTTCCTGCAAAGTAAAATCCGTATTCATATCATATGTAATAATAATAAACATCTGCAATTTAATTTGAATAATATTAGTTTTATTTTGCAATTTAATTTTTATAAATTTAAAGTGTAGCACATTTAAAATTAATTTAAGATTCTGGATTTTTATCTTATTTTCTTTAAGATTTAATTCGAAAGCATGTTCTTTTAATTGATAATTATTTCTTTGAGAAAAAGATTTACTCCAAATATTTTAAAAAATTATTATACATATTATTATTTTTTGCTGATTTGCATGAGAGAAACATAATTACTCACATATTCCTAGCAGCGTAGAATAATAATCGAATTTTATGTATCACTTGGTTCAATTCGGAATTCATCACAGAATGTAGAAAGTTCTTTCGCAAGTTTAAATACAGCCACATTAAATGACTTTTGTCGACGAGCTTTTGATGCTCTTTTTGCTCCACTTTGTGGATTAATTTGTAAAAAAAACTCTGAAAACAATAAACATTTAAATTAAATAATTTAAACAGTTTTATTTATTTACATTTTTAATACATAAAAGTAACACATTCAATACATTAAAAATATATATATTTATTATTAATACATTAAGGTAACTGAACCCCACATGACTTAGTACCCAATATGACCTACTTGTTGTTTCTAAGTGTTTCTATATATATATATATATATATACACTCCTCACAAAAATTAAAGGAACACTTAAATTTTTTAAAAAACTAGGCAAAATTTGAGCAGCTGTATCTTTGTTAAAAATGAACGAAATTTAAGTTTTAAAAAAGGGTTTTAAAGCTTGAAATCTCTACTTTCAGAAGATCGTTATTTTCTTTTAGTTTCTGTGAGTTTGTTAATTTTTACATATAGAAAATCACGACCTGGACAAAATGGGAAATTTTCTTCTCATTTTGTGGGCCTGTCACGTGCCCAAAAAAATCCTGCGAAATTTTTTGACTTTCCAATGTAAAAGCTCGAAGTTTTCCCTACAAATTCTTTTTTTGAAAATGTTTCTACGATTTTTTGTTACTGAGTTATCGCGGATTGAATAAGAAATGAGCATTTTGACTTTGATTGCTCATAACTCTGTTAAAAATCATCGTACCGCAATTCGCAAAATGGATTCTTAAAGCTAAAACTTTGCTCTATCAAGTGGTATAATCGCCAATTTTTTCATAAAGATTTTTGGATACATTACAAGTGAGTAAAAATATTGTAAAAAATTGCAATTTTTTACGATATTTTTACTCACTTGTAATGTATCCAAAAATCTTTATTAAAAAATTGGCGATTGTAAAAAATTGCAATTTTTTACGATATTTTTACTCACTTGTAATGTATCCAAAAATCTTTATTAAAAAATTGGCGATTATACCACTTGATAGAGCAAAGTTTTAGCTTTAAGAATCCATTTTGCGAATTGCGGTACGATAATTTTTAACGGAGTTATAAGCAATCAAAGTCAAAATGCTCATTTCTTATTCAATCCGTAATAACTCAGTAACAAAAAATCGTAGAAACATTTTCAAAAAATGAATTTGTAGGGAAAACTTCGAGCTTTTACATTGGAAAGACAAAAAATTTCGCAGGATTTTTTTGGGCACGTGACAAGCCCACAAAGTGAGAAGAAAATTTCCCATTTTGTCCAGGTCGTAATTTTCTATATGTAAAAATTAACAAACTCACAGAAACTAAAAGAAAATAGCGATCTTCTGAAAGTAGAGATTTCAAGCTTTAAAACCCTTTTTTAAAACTTAAATTTCGTTCATTTTTAACAAAGATACAGCTGCTCAAATTTTGCCTAGTTTTTTAAAAAATTTAAGTGTTCCTTTAATTTTTGTGAGGAGTGTATTTATATATATACACAAATTATAATAAAACATAGTTACCTCTGTATAAACTCTAAAGATTTTTCAATTTCAGGCGCATAGCAAAATCCATAAACGTAATGTGCAAGAAAAGTTATCAAGATTCCTTCAAGAGAATTCGTGGAAGTAATTAAAATTTTTTGATTAATGACGACGCTGCATTTTGCATCCTCATCATATAACGATTTTCCTGCAAAGTACAATTGAAAATTATTGTTAAAAAAATAAAGTAAAACATTTATTGTTTAGAGACTTCTAATAAAAATACCTCTGATAATGAGCACAGGATATTGCGTGTCAGCAGCATGTGCTACGTCGACATCATCGATGTCATCCTGAAATATAAAAAAACACTTTAATAGGTTTATGAAGCATAATTATAAATTAAGCTGTGACGTGACATTTGTCCCGTCCTCCACCCAGACGGTAGCTCGGCCGAGGGGAAAGTCGGGGATGGCGCCTCGGCACAAGTCGGGGAAGGGCCGCTTGCGTTAACTAATCTTTTTGTAGTTAAGTCCCGCAGGGTTGACAGGTGGTACCGGAGCGGGAGATCATGACCGATTGTAACGACGAGGAGTCGCAACGAGGGAGCGACGGGCGCTCGGAGGACTTGCGGCGGAGTGGTCGACCGACGGGCGGGCCACCGGGCCCGGCCGCTGGAGTAGCGCCAGGAATGCCTCGCACAGCAGCATGGCCCCGCCGCAGCATGACCAGGGGCGCACCACCGCGACTGCAGCGCGGGTGGATGGCCCACCCACA
This sequence comes from Temnothorax ravouxi, assembly GCA_030770255.1. Classification (NCBI taxonomy): domain Eukaryota; kingdom Metazoa; phylum Arthropoda; class Insecta; order Hymenoptera; family Formicidae; genus Temnothorax; species Temnothorax ravouxi. The sequence continues at coordinate 13,820 of JASTWP010001593.1, forward strand.
TCACCCCACGGCGCCCAGAGGGCCGAGCGGCGCCGCCGCGGCCTGGCCAGCCGGGCGGGAAACCGCGAAGGGCCCGCGGACACGACAGCAGCCGATTCAAACGGGCCGCGGGAAAATGGCGGAAATCGTCCGCAGCGTCGCGAGCAGGGCGACACGCACGACCAATCGGCGGGGCGGAAGATTCGCGAGCTTGAGGGCGCGAGGTGCGGGGGCCCGGCACGGTCCCGCCGAATCGACCACTCCTCACTGTCGATCGAGCCGCTGACGAGGAGCCACCCCAGGACGAGCGCCCTGACACCGCCGAGCAGCAGCGAGCCGCAGATTTTGTAAGATCTCCACTCCGGCGCTACCACGTAGGCAAGGGCTCGATCTCGGTCGCGACCCGGCAAGTGAGTGATCGTACCGTTTAGAATACCGCGTACATTGTAGATACCGGCTCCCGTCGTCGTGGGTGCCGGTGAGCTGCCGCGATCATTAACCGGAAGTCGCGGGCACGTGGCCGGCCGAGATCGTAGCCGAGAATATTATAGAAAGCCCTCCTCGATACCCCGCTGGCGGTCGGCAGTCAATTTGTGCGTGTGATTCGTATTTGAGATTGTAAATTCGGTGTTGTGTATTCGAGATTCGGAATTATTGTGGCGTGTTCGGTTCTCGTGATTAATATTGTCGCGTTGCGCCTTCGGGCGCCCGGGTGTTTGCCGTGCGCGGAGAAGTATCGTGCGTCTCGGGAGGCCGAGAGCTTCGCGGATATTTTGTGTCGCGGATGCGAGCAAGAGTCGTCGAGCTCGTTCGGGGGAGAAGTCGCGAGCGCATTGCGATACGGTGTCGCGCACCGGCGGGCATGTCTTTCGTGCATTACATGTAAGTCGAGATTGTTACGGGAATCAAAGTATATCGAGTCGGGATTGTTGCGTTTGACGTATTCAGATTTCTGAGAGTATCGGATCGAGACGGCTGTACGTCCTCGAGAAGGGGAGTCTTGCGGGCGTGAAAGTCACGTACCTAGCGCGGGCGCTAGCCGCCCTTCCGGCTACCGCGTTGCTACCGACCACCTGAGCGTTGATCTGATTCTCTTTATTAAATATACTTGATTGTTATTGTTTACTTGATTGCATTTATTTGTGCCGATTGCGTTACGTCCACTCTCTACCTCCACCTCTAACACGCGGAACTACGCCCTGAATTTGCGCCGGGGCCGGGCGAACGGACATCGTCGAGACGTGGTGCGCGTCTATAATCGCACCTGGCGCCCAATAAAAGAAGGTATCGGCTCAGACCCGAGATACCAAAAACCACGGTAAGAGATTTAATATTGTCGGCCTCTTTGAGCTATCGTCTGGTTGCACGACGATTAATTTGCAGCTGCGCCTCCTCGGCTAGCGAGACCGAGGAAAATCGGGTTGCAAAGCTATAGAGGATAGTGGCTTTATTCTACTTACTCCAATTATTTTAAAAAGAAAATTTTCCTTTTCATTGAAATAAAAGATTAATAACCGGAAAACTACTAGTAGTTTTGGCATTTTATCTTTCCTTATTTGAATAGCTGTTTTGCAATCGTTTATAATCTCATTTATTTCTGTTACGTCCAACCCCAGGATTAAGATAAAAAAAACTGGGAAGCGAAGGAAAGGCTAACCAGAGGGGTAGGGGTAAGGAAGGACGCAACCAGATACTTACAAATATCGCTCGCAGGTACGCGCTCTGAGGCGCGTGGCGCGAGCCGAACGCACTTTCGTTGGCTCAGGAAGGGTCAACGTCCGTAGAGACGGTAGGACTCCTTCCGTGAGCGGTGCGGTCGTCGGTCCTCTTTTGAGTCAGGGAATTCAATCCCTTTAACTCGGGATCGGACCTCGTGTGACTTTAGGAGGGTGATAATACTAAGGGAGAGGTCTTATTTTAATGAGTAAACGAAGATATTATTAACATAGCTATTTATTCTTAAGACATAAAAAAGGTACTATCTAATATGAAATTTACATGTATTTGACAAAGCAAGAAAAAATGTGTTGTCTGGTATAATATAATAGGAATAATTATGGGTTAGGTGAACAACAAATGTGAATCCGGGGAAAAATAAAATTGAATACATTCAATAGAATAAATATTGGGCATGTCGTAAGGTGTGTGTGTGTGTGTGTGTGTGTGTGTGTGTGTGTGTGTGTGTGTGTGTGTGTGTGTGTGTGTGTGTGTTATTAAATTAAATCAGATATACTAATGAGGTGTCTATTGTGTAGGATTAAAATGTGCATAAATTAATTTTGATCTATCGGGGTTTGTAGCTTAATCTAATGTGATGATCTCGGGATCCACTTCTTGGTTGAGATCAACCGTGGAGGCGGTCGAGGGGGTCGGAGATGGAGTTCGGGAAGAGGAGGGGGAAGCGGGGGGTTCGAGGAGGGTGGCTGGATCGGGGTTGATGGGGACCACGCGGAATGGGGCCACCCAACCGACCGGACAAGAAGGTGGGGGGAAAGGGCGAGAGGGGAGAATAATGGGGCGAGATGGGGGGATGACGGGGCGCCTCTCGTGTGAGCAACCGGGCTCCTCCGTAAAGGCCGGCAGGGGAGGTACACTGGCGGCACGCGAAGGACCGGGTTTAATTTGCTCCTTTTGTAATTTCTTTCGCTCTTGCTGTTTCTGACGATCCCGCTCGTGCTTTATGGCCCTTCGAGATTTCTTAAGGGGGGGACCGTGCGATTCCACTACAAGTTAACAACTTGTTAATTGTTAAAAACTGTTAACCGCGGGAAGTCGACTCGATTTTGGAGGATTGGAATTAAAGAGAGAGAATTTGGTGAGGTTCCCAGCGGTGAATAGAAAAGAGATTACTCCGAGCCCGCCGATAAATCAGCTAACTCCGAAGTAATATAAGAATAGAGATTACTCCGAGCCCGCCGATAAATCAGCTAACTCCGAAGTAATATAAGAATAGAGATTACTCCGAGCCCGCCGATAAATCAGCTAACTCCGAAGTAATATAAGAATAAAGATTACTCCGAGCCCGCCGATAAATCAGCTAACTCCGAAGTAATATAAGAATAGAGATTACTCCGAGCCCGCCGATAAATCAGCTAACTCCGAAGTATAGCAATAGAGATTATTCTGAATTTGCCGATGAATCGGCTAATTCTGAGTAGTGAAGAGAAGGGGAAGGATTAAAGTTTAATGTTTAATCGAGAGACTCCCGGAATGGGTGAGTGTCGAGTGAATACGAAAGGAGATAAAATAAAGATAAAAAGGGGCCCGATTTCAATATGTGTATGTAGAAGACTTACTTTTTAGCGCTGATCTAACGGTGCGGATCTAAGTGGGATCCTCAGCTCCTGGGTTAGCACTCGTAATTATAACGCGCACTACTTGGTGATAATTCTATCGACGAAAAGGCTCTAAGGTTGAGTCGACTGATGAGACTGAGGCCAGGGCTGTGGGCGAGACTGAAGTCCAAGTTGAGAAGATGAAGAAGAATGAGGATGAATGTTTTTTTTGAGTGCTCCTATGCCGGGGTTTATATAGGAAAGTTAAAGGGATGGAAGGGATGAATTTTGTGTGGGATGTGTCAAGTTTTCATTTTGGGAACTTCTGGTTGGAAAGATGTTTCTAATTTTTATCTGGAGGATTTCTTATTGGGCGAGACGTTTCTCACCCAAGGGCCAGATCTTAAGTTTTCGCCTATCCTAGAAAGCTAGAGACGGTTATCGATTTTTCCGGTTTTCCATTGGTGAGTCCCCTCGTAAGGCCCCCACTGTCTTATCGGGGGTGCAATCCAGCGATTCTTCCAGTGACTCATTTGTTTTCGACTATCGCCGATTCTCTTTTATTAGGGTCCTTTATTTATCCCGCGACCCTGTTCCAATGTTGACAGACGATGCATATCCTTCTAATCTTAATTGTAGTCTTATCACAAACAGAAACCTCCCCCACGTGCCCTTAGATTCCTAAAACCACGTTTTAGATTTTGTCTCTGTTTGTCGGACATTGCGCGGGTAGTTTTGGCATAGGCGCATGATGCAATAAAGATCCCAAGTAAACTCCATTTGGGATTAACCCCCCTTTTTGGCGCGTCGTGTCGCCGGGTTATAGTTATGGGCCAGGCTAACTTGATAAAATTCCGATCGCGTATGCCCCGTCTGTCAATATTCCGTCACCTGGAAGGTTGCTTTTTAGTTGCCCAAACAAATAGCTAGATGATATAAAAAAAAGGAATGTGAGGAGATCAAGACTTACTCTCGGATCGATAACCGTCCGCGCTTTGTTTATCTATCATAAACTTACGCCCTATCTTAGACCCATAGGAATTTCCGCGAAAAAGGGGAATCGTGGAGTTCGCGGGACGTAACATTTCATTTCCTTTCTTTTTCTGTTTAAGTTTGAAATATTGTCTCATGGGTTTCGCCTTCTTACTGAGTGAATTTGTCCAGACTTGGACAACATTTTTTCCTAATAATCGAGAACAGTGTTGAAAGAAGCAATCAATTTCTTGTAAAAAAGGCCAGTCAGTGGTGATTTTCTCTAAATTTCTGTTTTTCTCATTTAATACGGCACGAAGAGTTGGATACGTTTCTTCCATTAATTTTAAAACTTGTGGACTTGTTTCACGAAGAACAAAAAGTTGTAATAAAGTATGTCGTTTATTTTCTTGACTTTCTGCATTTTCATCTAACGGTAGAATAGGTGCATATTCAGTACAGCCGTATTCGTCTTGATATCGTGATGTTGCAGCTTGCTTCTGGCGTTCTTCTTGCTCCGCATCGTCACTATCGTAATCCGTAGATTTCGATTTCCTCTTACGTTTTCTTGAATTAATCTTATAAAGACAGGCATTATAAATTTCAAGCCTTACGGTTTCTAAGCCAGTTCCCCACATTTCGTCGTTACCAATTGTATCACCAAAAGTTTTCGGATAAGTACTGCAGAGGATTTTTGCAATTTCATGTGCTTTACCTCTTGTCGTGTCTTTGAGAGTATCAATCATATATTCTACGATTTTATGAATAACTGCTTTTCTATCTGAAAAACACAGTTTATCTCCTCTTTTGCAAGTAGCAACTATTTCTTTCGATAATTTACTCCACACTGTGTCTTCTAGATTTATTGATTTTACTGTTGTATTTGATGTATAATTTGATAAACTTAATGTTTCAGATTCTTTACTGATAGAACTAGAATCTGAAATAGATTTAAAAAAAAACACTTGCGTGTATATAGGAGAAAGTGGGACAAGACGGTGTAGTAAAAGTTTAATGATGAACAAAAGTTAAGTTTCCATAATCAACGAATCATTTTTACTTCTTAAATATTCTTTGCATATCAATCTTTTAATATAACTGTCATAAAATAAAATCTTCAGAGAATTATAAACTTTATTTTTTTAAAATAAAGTCATTTCTCCCTATCTCTTGCCTCATGGCTAAGGTAAGACAAGGTATCCCTGTGGACTTACACTGATGGGATTACAATTTAAAAGTATAATATAATTTAATAGTAATGTCACAAGTGAAAAAATTAGATAAAATCATAAGAAAATTGTAAAAAAAGATAAATTATGGTCTAAGTCAATAATATTGTACAACTGTCTACTTCATTGGCTCGTGGGTAACTTTCAACGATCAAAGGGCTACAATAATTTTTATGCCTACAAGCATCTCTACAAACCCCTTTATCTTGAAAATTGTAAAGAATTTGTTGCGAAAAATATTACCTCGACCACGATCCTCCAGTATTGAAATTATTATCAAAATTATTAAATTGACTAGCAATTTAATTTGCCTTGTTCTACTTAACGGCTGCGTTTTAAAAGTCCGTCAAACAGGAAGTGTACAGTTCAAGAAAACTTGTAAATGTATTGTATGTAAATTTATTTCAAAAATTATTTTTGAGCACTAAGATTTACTTTCAGTCGGGTAGCCATTTTCCTCAATTTAAATATATTGATACATTTCCCAGTTTTAATACGTTATTATTTATTTATAAATTTAGGGGGGGGATGCGTACGCCGCACTAGCGAGACAGACGTGTTGACAAATCGACTGCAGCAATAACGAGAATTTTGCCTGAGTGGCGCTTTCAGTTAAGAAATTCCACGTACCACCGCTGTCAGGAAAGCATCGGGAATCATCGAGAGATTTAATCTGCGGGGCACCCTGAGGTATGCTGCTTGAAATCTTCAAATTATCGTTAACCGTTGATTTGGAGGTTAACCCGTCAGAGGGGTGGAGAAGTAAGAGGAAATACACGTCTGCCAAATGAGCAGTTGCGACATCTCTCGGGGATCCACGCGGGCTTCACCGATCGAGATCGACAACTCACCTGGTAGTAAAAATAGCACTACCAAAAGCCCATCTAACGCCAGAAACACCGAACTGTTCACTCCACCAAGGAGAACTCCAAAGATAAAAGGCCGACCGACTACACTCCAGGCGCTTCAGCGAGACAGAGCCAACTCGCTCCCTTCTATACAAGATTTTTTAATTGTGAAGCGAAAGCGTCCGCAATCATCCGACGGATCCCCCGAACACGCGGAAAATTGAGACCAGAAGGCTTTTAAAAGATCTACGAAAATTCCTCGCTCTCCTCCAAGAGAAAACATATGATTCAACGACCCCTGACTTGAACATGGACGAGATTTTAGAGCAACTACGGAAAATGGGAGAAGACAACACTAAGCAGTTTGATAATATGAGAAATCAACTCGCCGCTTTCAATCAAACACACCAAAAGAACTTCGCAGAAATTAAGGACGAGCTGAGAAAAAATAAGGAGGAATTCGCCAAGGCGCACAAGGATCTCGAGACCAGGATCGTATCCTTAGAAGAAAAAGAGAACACGAGAGACGAAAATGTCCAAGCCCGCCTAAGCAAACTGGAAGCAGGGATTGTTTCTGTGCCAAGGGAGGGCCACGAAGTAAATCGAAAAATGGAGTTTCTAGAGCGTAAAATTGAAGCAATGGAAAAAGCTGAAATAAAGAATAATATTATAATTAAGGGCATAAAAGCGGACCCAAAAAATGTTAAAGGAGCTCTCGACGACTTTCTAGCCTCGGAATTTGGAGCAGCAGGCAAGGTCATTGACCAGCGAATTATTCCAGTTGGAGGAAACACTATGTTCTCAGTCAAATTAGACAGCTGGGAAACGAAGACCGACATTTTGAAAAAGAAGAAACAGTTGAAAGGTAGAGAAATCTTTATCAGCAGGGAACTCACCTATAAAGAACGACAAATCGCAAAGCAGATACGAGATCTTGCAAAACACTACCGAGAAGAAGGAAGCACAGTTAAAATCGCATATAAAAAACTCGAAATCAATGGCGTATGGCATCACTGGGACGAGAAAGATGAGACATTGAAGAATTCGAAGCATCTGCCTCAGTCCACCGCCGGAACAACGGCATCAGGGCCTATGTCTTCGAGGGTTTCTTCAAAAAACTAAGTACAAGTCAGGAGATTTCGATAACCTTCTGGAACGTACACGGGTTTTCGAATGCCGAACACAGCGAGACTCTGAAACGCTCTGACATCAACTGTATCTACGAGACTTGGCTAACTGCGAATCCGGAAACTCCACCGCTGACTCTGAAAGATTTCAACTGCATCTGGACCGAAGCGTTAAGGGAACACAGCACAGGACGGGGCAGCGGAGGCCTAGCTGTTCTTACGAAGCAGATACCAACTGAAGTTATCGACATAAGTCCATGGTGGATATTCGTAAGAGTAACTTTACCAGATACGATAGCAATTATAGGATCTCTGTACTTCAAACCAGATTTACAACTAGAATCAATCTTGGAAATGTTACAAATTTTAATTGATGAAATCAGAGAAAGGGAAAATCCTGGATTATTCGTTATTGGTGGCGATACAAATGCCAGAGTAGGAGAACGCGACTTGATACCCAGTGAAATATTTGAAGGTTCAAATCTCTTTGACACAATGTTATCAACTGACCGGCTAGTAAACCAAAGAGGCTCGCTGGTCTTAGAGTTTATGACTGTAAATGGTTTTCTCTTGATTAATGGCAGATCGATTAGCGATAGACCAGCCCGACCGACTTTAAACAGCACTCTGGGAAAAAGTGTTATTGATTTAGTTTGGATAGATACGACAGGACTTAGCTGGATCAAGGATTTAACTGTTGTTTTAGAACCTACTTTGTCTGATCATTTTCCTGTAGAACTTAAACTCATATGCGAAAACGAAGCCGAGCACGAGACACAAAATAACCAAACTGACGAGACTGAAAACGTAACACCGCAGCAAGCAGGCATAAAATGGAAAGCAGACTCTTGTGGACGCTATCTTTGCGCGATGTCTAATTCAGACCGTCTTTTTAGAACTCATCCAGACGATACCTCAGCAAATCTTTATGAAAACATAAGGCTCGCAATAACTGAGTCGGCAGAGATAGCAGGCATGACCAAAGTTATCCGTTCCGGTGTGAGTAAGTACAAGAGCAAACCTTGGTATGGCATAAACTGCGTGACTCTCAAATCGGAACTACGCCAAGCACTAAAAAACTACAAGAGCTCAAATCTCAGTGAAGAATGCAATGTGATATACTTAGAATGTAAAAAACGATACAGAAAGGCCCTAGATTCCGCCAAAAAAAGACACACTCTGTTAATAAAAGAAAGCTTTTACAATCTTAATCATTCATCCGAGTTTTGGTCCGCGGTAAACAACTGCAAACCGAAACGCAACACCTTCCATAGCTTACCAATTGAAAGATGGAACGAATTTTATGAAATAGTATACACACCGCGACTCGATACGAGTCTTACTTTTTACGGTCCCGGACACGAATTATTAGACAAACCGATCTCGCAACTCGAACTCGAAAAAGCGTTAAGAAAAAGTAAGAATGGCAAGGCACCGGGTCCGGACGGAATTTCTAACGAATTTTACAAAAATTTACCGCCGGAATGGTTCACCTTCCTCCTTCGTCTGTACAACAAGGTATTGGATGCGGAATCGGTTCCAACCCTGTGGTCCGCAGTGACACTGACAATGATTTTCAAGAAAGGCGACAAAGATGATCCTACCAACTACAGAGGAATTGCACTCGTAAACAGCATAACAAAAATATTTACGGATATTTTAAAGAACAGGTTAAATTTTGTAACAAAAATTCTGAAGATCATTCCAGAGTCTCAGATGGGCTTCAGGAAAGGTCATGGCTGCGTGGAAAGTATTTTTACTCTCATCGCTACAATCCAACTTCAGTTAAGACTTGGTGAGAGGGAAGTATACGCCATATTTGTCGACTTTAAACGGGCATTCGATTCTATATCGCACGCGCTTCTCTGGGAAAAACTTTATAGACAAGGTATAAGTCCTAAGTTTATCCGCATACTAAAGTCATTGTACGATCAAGCCTCTGTCCAAGTGAAGAGTCGGGGAGCTCGGTCAAGAAAATTCCCGGTTTCCGAAGGCGTTTTGCAAGGGGAGTCTCTGAGCCCCGACCTATTTCTTTTGTTTTTAGCTGACATTGAGGAGTTTTTTAGAAGCAAAGGGCTGACTGGTCTAAACATAAATGGAATGCTGGATATAATAATGCTTCTCTATGCGGACGACACCGTAATTTTAGCGCACTCGCATGCGGACCTAAGGAAAAAACTTAAGACTTTGGAGGAATATTGCAATAGAAATGGCTTAAAAGTAAACGTTTCCAAAACTAAAATCGTAGTATTTAGGTCAGGTGGCAGAGCGCAAAAACTAGATAGCAACTTCACTCAGTACCAAGGCGAATCTGTCGAGGTGGTCGCTGACTACAACTACCTAGGAGTTCCCATCTCAAGTTCCACTCTGGGTCTTAAAGCTGCCCAAGCTTCAGTAATCAAAGCAAAAATAGCATCTAGTACTGTGTTATCCATCCTCGCGAACGCAAAATGCGATTCATGGGAGGCATACGGTAAACTGTATGATAGCATGGTTACGTCTACTTTGCTGTATGCCTTCCCAGCTTGGGGATTAAGATACCAAGATTTTGTCGAATTAGCACAGACCTGGTTCTTTAAAAGACTGCTACTTCTGCCAAAGAACACTTCAAATGCTGTACTCAGACTGGAACTTGGTTTACTGAAAATATCCTATAAAGCGATGCGGATGACATGGGATTGGTTCGTCAGAATTCTTGAGGAGGACGACGAATCTTTACCTAAAGCGTGTATGGTTAGACTGATAAACCTTGCTAATAGCATAGAAGGCGAAAACAAATACAATTGGGCCTCTCAATTTAGAACTTTTCTAAATAAAACAGACGCCAACGATTTGTGGGGGAACTTCGAGCCAGGTGCATGGAAAAGTAGAACTGAAACAGTATTTGCCAAGTACAAACTAATCTTGAAAACCGAAGATTTCAACTCGTGGGCTCTATCCATGTCTAGCCAGCTCGAAATTCCTCGAACAACCAACAATCCTGCGGCCAAACACCTCATGATGCGTCTTCCATTAGCTATTAAGCGTATTATTACCCAGATTAGACTAGCCAATCAATTCACTTGCAATCTTAGTTTTAAACACTGTACCGGAAAACTTGACCCGCAACAAATATGCCAAAATTGTAATCTCGCTGAAAATGAAACCGTACTACACTTTATGCTCTGTTGTCCGCTTTACGAACCGTATAGAATGCACTATTTGACTGATTTCATTGATGCCGAAAGAACCAGCGACTTACTGACTAAAATGTTTAGTAAATGCGAGGATTAGTAGCAGTACTGTGCGTAGGTTTTCAGTCAGTTTTCAGTCACTTCGACTGTTTTTTGCAAACGTTTGGTTTTTCGCAAACGGTTCATCGTACGTGAAAAATGAATATAACCATTCGTACAGAATTTTATGATCTTTCTTTCTTGTAATAATCTTAATTGACCTCATATATATATATATATATATATATATATATATATATATATATATAAAATAGAATGTCTGTATGTATGTATGTATGTATGTATGTTCTTTATACACTCTTAAACTATTCGACCGAATTTTGACCAAAAATATATAAAATAGGGGTAGAATTTTCCGGGAAATGTTATAGAGTGTATAGTTTTTCGTTACCGATCTTTTTGGGAATCGGTAGCCGAAATTTTTCCAATTTTTTGGGAAATAATTGACCGAATTTCAAAGAATTGTATATTAAACAGGGGTAGAATTTTCCGGGGAGTGTTATAAAATGTATAATTTTTTGTTACCGATTTTTTAGAAGCCGGAATAATTTAATTTTACATTAATCTACCGATTTATTTATTTAGTTAAAACCTTAGTTAAAACTTAAAAAATGCCCTAGAAAACCGGTTATTGGTAAGTGAAATATCGGACAGACCAGAGAAGCCACGGCGAGATCTCCAGGGGCCGAATTTACTCGCGTTTCCGCTTTTTGGTTATTTTCTTTATTTTTATGTAATTGTAATGCGCGCGGCGCCTCACCCACCCTACGATGAATCTCCGAGGGAGTACCAGGGAAGGAGATGTCCGGGAGGACCGAGGACGAGGAGGAATGGTAAACGCGGAAGCGGCGGAGATCGCGGGACGGCGAGGGCAACGCGGCAGGCGTGCGGCGCGAGCCAGCGACGGACGAGGCCGCCGATAGCGGGGCCTCAGGCGCCCGGGGGAACCCGGCCTCAGCGAATCTATCTCCACGGGACACCGACCCACGGGGTGGCTGGCCAGCACCCCAGGGTCAGACTGGAGACACACCGGCCGGGGCGAAATCCCGTCCGCCGCCTAAAAACAAAGTTTGAGGAGCCGTTACGCCGCCGGGGGACCGTTGCACGCCCCCGAAGGATCCCCTTGCGAAGATCCTGCACCGGGATACCGCGAGCTTGCAAGCTCGCTGCCGATTGGTCGGCACGCCCCGCAGGAAGGGGGTGCCACATCGATTCCGCAATCGAGCGGATCTAGCGCGACACTTTCTGGTCGTCCGTCAGCGCTTACGAACGCGAAAACTAAGTCCCGCGATAACCGAGTACTCGAAAGCCGTCCACGTTGCGACTTGTGTTGGCGAGAGGTGACAACGAGGAGCCCCCGGGAGGAGGCATTCCATCGGTGAGGTTGCCCGCAAGTAAATTCTTGATCATGTAAAGCCACGATACCGCCCTCCGGGTCGCGCTCGCTCGAAATTACTTTCGGTAACCGGCGGCATGCGCCGACAAAGAGTTCATTAGGCGATCGATATCGAGAGCGAGGGGCCTTGGACTGGTATCGCGGCCGTGGGATTATTATCGAATCGCGGAAAAACTCCTGGAGATCGCGGTCGATGTGTCCGCGGATTTCGTACCGCGAATTCACTGCCTCGCGTAATCTTAGAGTTTGCGAACGCAAGATTATTGCGTGGTAATTCGCCCGGTCGGGACGCAGATCGTACACGCGGTAATGGCCGCGTCTAGAATGTTCGCCTATTTCGTGTGTCGAGATTTTTCGCGTTGAAGTAATCGCGTTCCGCCGATGCTCGCGTCCGGATAATTCGCGTTGGATTGTGATTCGCGTTCGGTTATCGTTCGCGTTAGATTTAGTGCGTTACGTTATGATTCGCGTCGGAAATGTTACTCAGGTTCAGCGGGCCCTTTTGTTAAGAAAATTCTGTGCGTAGAATATTAATCTTGGGCTGTTTCTTGCGTTACCGTGTATGAATCGTGTTGGATTGCTATTGCGTTCCGTAGGATTCGCGGTAAATTGCGTATGTTCGCGTTCGTTATTGTCTATTGTGTGGTTACTCGCGGAAATTTCGTACTTTCGCGTTAGCTACGGGTTTTGCGTCATGACGAGGACCTCTGCTCCTCTTTCTTCGCGTTGAAAACCTCGCTGACAACCGCGTATTGCACCGGACATTACTCGCGCTACAATTATCGCGTGCGTTAGATTAAGATTTGCGTTAGATTAAGCCCAAGTAGCAAAATGACGTCGTAATGACGGCGAATTTTGGTCACAAAATGACCAATCTGACGTCCTACATAGGTCTCGTGAGACTCGAAAATGACGTCGATATGTCACATCCACACGACGTCATTTTTTGACGTCTTATTGACGGCAAAAATAGGTCCATTGATACCGGTTTCTAGGAATGTTTTTTATAATTTATAAAATTAAAATGTTAAAATGTCTACTTGATAAACGCTTATAAAAAAATGTTCTTTTTCTTTATCTAAGATAAAAAAAAACTTTTTTAACTGTTTCGTTACATGCCATGTGCGTATAGCCGCTCTCAAGGCGGTCACCCATCCTAGTACAGTACCGCGTCCGAGTCGCTTGACTTCGATGATCCAGTGGACAGTGACGATCTTCTCACCCTGATGCTTCCTTATTAACTGTACTTGTCTATAACGGGTACATTTTTAAAATGTTCAAAAATCTTGTAATGATATCTTTTTGATAGCTATAACACTGCATGAAATAGTTATCATAAAACTATAATCACACGCAACTACATTCACTTATACCATAAATTCACCACTTTAAGCATAAAGTTGCGAAACAAACATATTATAGTTAATTTTGTGGTTTTTATTTTATTATTACTTTATTATACAAATATTAAGAAGTAAAAATAATTATATTACAAAAAGACCTTATTTGGACGACTTTAAGACGTCTTTAAAATGACGTCTTTAGATGGTCTAAGAAATGACGTCTTATAAACGTCCATTATTAGTTGCCGACGTCATAGACCAAAAATGACTAAAAATAGACGTCATTATGTCGTCTTCTGACGTCACTTTGCTACTTGGGAGATTTGCGTTAGATTAAGAGATTTGCGTTAGGCTAAGATACTCGCGTTAGAATTAAGGATTATCTGACGACAGACTTCTGCACGGCTCGGGACGTGGCATTCACACGCTTCGGGCGTGACGCCCGGCTATTTCGTGTTCCTTCGCGTTAAGGATACTAGGATTTCGCGTTACTCCGATTCTTAATGATACTATTATTTCGCGTCTACTCCGGTTCTTCATATACGGCTGTGTCTTTCGTCGATCAGCCCGTTAGCTATAAGTTTCATTATTATTAGTGTTCTCTGATTCGAAACCTACGTAATTTTCTGTTTATTTTGACGCCCACGCTACTAGCGCTGTTCATTTTCTTTTCTGGCGTCCGCGCTATCATTCATCTACTTGATTGTAACGTAACAATGACCGCCGAATGGCATACACTTCACCTGAGGATTAGCTCAGAATAAACATTGTTAATTCGTTTTCTAATGGCCTGAATTAGTGATTTCGTGTCACCCCGCCGAATACCGCGCTGCCCTCCTATCAACCCCGCCCACACTCCTTAGGTCGAGCTGGCCAATTCCCCGCGCATCGAAGTTCTTGTGTTTTGCGTTTCATTGTGGTTTCTCGCGACTTGGTGTACTTTAGTGGACGCGCATTGCCGCGTCTGGCGCCCAACGGTAATTCTCGATTTGCGAAATTTCGGATGTGCGAGGGAATCTTCGGAGAGGCCTAACATCCTGCTCTCCTTTCCCCTTTTGATCCGGCACACGCCCCGGACCGCTCCGGGAGTGGAAAAGTCGTGACAATATATATATATGGGGCATTCTTTGTCAAATCGGACACCCCCCGTCCTAAAATTGCAACCGAAAAATTTCTTGTGTACTTTTGTTTTAACTCCGGCCTTTTTGAAAAACCAATATGGCGGACCCAATATGGCGGCTAAAACCTGGGGAAACTGAACTTTAAAAAGCAATATCGCTTATTAGAGCGTACCAAAGCGGTTGTTTTTTTATGAAATCCAGTGGTACAGTGTTTTCTTCGTCCCTGGTAACGAATTTGTACTAAAAATATCAAAATTCAAAATGGCGGAATTTAAATGGCGGCCAAATGCCAAGAAAATGATAGAAAACTGATGATATTATTAACTGAGACTTATACTGTGGATTCCAGGCTCATTAAATTAAGTGTTGCAGCGTTTTTTAAATCGTTGATCTCTTGATCACACGTGAAAACTGTTTATCGGGCAACGATTTATTGCAGGTGATTTTTCATCAGTCGTTTTCACGACTGTCATTAATTGCGTTCAAGCGTGTTCAAACAGTCGTTTTCACGACTACTCTCGGGCGACGATTTATTGCGGGTGGTTTTTCACCAGTCGTTTTCACGACTACTGCTTGTCATTAATTGCGTTCAAGCGTGTTCAAGCAGCAAATAGTAAATCAATAATTTCCCAAACCTACTTTCTGATATAATGGAAATTTAGTTTTTTTGTTTCATAAAAATTTTTCTATAATCAATTGTTTTTACTCTTGTCATATTTTTTCGATAAGTACGACAGTGAACAATGTCAAAGAGAGTTCGTACGGACAGATGCATTAATCCTTATGAAGAGGATGGTGTACCACATCACATAGGTTTAAATTTAAGAAAAGTATCAAAAATACTTCTGCAAAGAGAAACCTCATTTGCCAGAACGTTCTAAAATATGCAGTGACTGTAGATTAAAACGTTCACTTAATCGAGCAAGTAGTATGCCCCTTGATCGTTGCTAGTGAAAGTAATGTTAATATAGAATGTGATGAAAGCTTATCAGCAACTGATGAACGATTCTCCTTAATAATGAAGATGAATCTTCGTCATCCCGGTTGCTCGAGTTAGAAGAACTTCTACAAGGGTTAAAAAATAAATTTTCAAGCTTGGAAGGTAACGATCCTATGAAACTAAGAATTCTTACTATTGCTCCTAGAATCTTGGAGTATTAGGAAAATTTCTAGGGAGTTTGGCGCAACAAAATATTTGGCAGAAAAGCTAAAGAACTCAGGTCAACTCGAGGAGTTTTGGCCGAAGTAATTGCAAAAAGTGGTAAAACCTTATCAGATTCTACTACTACGAAAGTAGATGAGTTTATAACGACGATTCATTAGTAGATTACTACCTGGGGTGAAGGATACTGTGTCGGTAAAAGTTAATGGCAATCGTGTTAAGGTGCAAAAGGTCTGTTATTGATGGATCTTAAAGAGCTACATATATTGTTCAAAGAATCCTATCCAAAAAATACAATTAGTTTTAGTGCTTTTGCAAAGCTTCGCCCGAAGCATTATATACTGCCTGGAGCTAGTGGAACACACTCGGTATGTGTTTGTACTATTCACCAGAACTGTAAGCTGATGTTAGATGCAATAAATGTAGCAGCGTTAACGAAACATTTTGACAATCCAATTTGCAGCTATCAAGATTGTATAAAGTCAATTGTCTGCAAAAATCCTACATCTGATTGTTACTTGGATTTATGCAACCAATGTCCAACAATTGACGAATTTTCTAAAATATTGTCTGAAGCTTTAAGAAATGCATCCATTGATGAGGTACAATATAGCACGTGGACAGCAACAGATAGAGCAACGTTGCAAACGGTTACAGCAGACGTAAGTGATTTTATTGATGAATTTTGCTCCAAACTACAAATTCTTAAACCGCATTCTTTCATTAACAAACAACAATCTCAATTCATTTCCCAAAAAAAATTGATCTCCGTAATGACGAAGTAATTGTCATGTTTGACTTCTCTGAAAATTACGCGTATGTTGTACAAGATGCTTCTCAAGCTTTTCATTTTAATAACGAACAGTGCACCGTATTCCCTGTCATTTATTACTTCAAAGAAAAATCAGAACTAAAACATAAGAGTTGCGTGTTCTTATCAAATAGTGTAAAACATGATACAGCTGCTGTCTACACAATACAAAAGCAACTAATACCAGAAATTAAAAAAACTGTAAACAATGTTAAAAAAATATTTTATATGACGGATGGTGCAAAACAGCATTTTAAGAACAGATATCAAATGGCAAATCTTGTTAGTCATAAAGAGGATTTCGATCTTGATGCAGAATGGCATTACAGTGCTACTGCGCATGGTAAAAGTGGATACGATGGTATTGGAGCTCGTAGAACCTTTTCCTGTGGCGGATTCGGGAGAGCACAGATTTTACGAGCGACGGTTATCGGATTGAGCAATGGATCTCAGGGCATTGAGACGTCTCGTAAAATCAGAGGACGAAAGCAAGCATTACGTGGATAAAAGCAGTGGCATCCACCCTATCTTGTAAGTCTTTAAATGTATTAGTACCGGAAAAAATAAAAAATGGCAGAATCGATATATACTTATACAAACGCGTGGTCAGGTAAAGGCACATCTTACACGATTCAGAACGTTCTTAGAGGCGTTTGACCGAGAACAAAGTATCATAGCATTAGAAACTTGCTTACAGAAATTCGAGCCATTATTTGAGCGATTTGACGTAATACAATCGGAAATAGAGAACGTAGTACAAGAGGAAGGAATAGCGGCGGGTTACGAAGAACGTACCAATTTCGAGACAGCATATTTCGAATTATTAACACGTGCACGAACTTTGTTACAACAGAGGGGAAATCAAGGTCAAGATCCTCGAGTTGCGAGGCAGGACGATGTAAATAACGCGACCGAACCTCAGTTAGGGATAAAATTGCCGGTTATTAAGCTACCAGAATTTGATGGCTCGCATGAGCATTGGATAAATTCCGAGATACGTTTCAATCCATGATCGATGATAATGCGAAGTTAACAAATATTCAAAAATTTCATTATCTAGATTCCGCTATTACCGGTGAATCTGCGCGCGTGATTAAGGCGTTAGGTATATCCGCCGCGAATTATACGACAGCATGGACGGTTTTAAAGGAACGTTTCGAAGATCCGAAAGCGTTATTACATTATCATGTTCGGAGGTTATTTGAACTTCCAGTAATGACCAAAGATTCACATATATCTTTGCGACAGTTAATCGATTAAGCGAATAATCATCTTTTAGCATTAAAGAATTTAGGTGAAACCGTGGATGGTTGGGACAGCATGATAGTATATTTGCTTTCCACTAAACTTGATGCATACACTAAACGTGAGTGGGAGAAACACGCATTGCAACTTGTCGCAAGACCAAAGTTTAAGGAAATCATAGCGTTCTTAAACGCTCATTGTAAATACCTGGAGCGTGCGGATTTAGATAAACAGGCATCGATCAATAAATCTAAGTCCCACATCGTCAGCGACAAAACCCTCGAAAGCTAATAATGTGTCGGCACATGTGACACAGGAAGGAAGCTGTCCAGTTTGTAAAAACGCCCATAATATTTATCAATGCAAGGAGTTCATAAAACTTCCTACTCAATCGAGATTTCAAGAAGTTCGCAAACATCGATTATGCTTTAATTGTCATAATCATCAAACTAAAGAATGTACATCCGGTCATTGCAGGAAATGTCCGAAGAAGCATAATACATTGTTATATGTGGAGGAAGCTTCGCGGGAGAATGCAGCAAAGGTCAGCTCCTCTACGGATACTGCAGCAAGCGAAAACGAAGAAGTTAAGCAGGTTTCTTGTAACCATACACAAAGAAATGAAACATCAGTGATATTAGCAACTGCTCTGGTACGAATACAAAATTCACAGGGTAAGCAAAGAGATTTTCGAGCTTTATTGGACGGAGGAGCTCAGTCTCATTTCATAACTCAAGATATATGTAATTAATTAAATTTGAAACTCACATCAATCAATCAGTAAGTTTTGGGACTTGGTAGGCAACAAACTAACTTGAGTTACAAGACAGAAATTGTTCTTAAATCAAATCATAATGCGTATTTCACGAAGCTCACTTATTTGGTCATTCGGCAGATTACAGGTGATATGCCCAATTTAGAAATCAATCTGTACAGCTTAAAGATTCCTAAGAATCTAGTATTAGCAGATCCACAATTTTATAACCCTCATTCAATTGATCTACTCATCGGAGCGGAACTCTTTTGGAGTCTTCTATGCGTCGGACAGATACCATTAGGTCCATCACTTCCTGTTCTACAAAAAACAAAACTCGGCTGGGTGATAGGAGGTCCGATGGTTATTCCTCTGAGGAAGAATGGAACTCGAAAACAGTGTCATCTAGTAACTACTCAACAATTACACGATTAAGTATCAAAATTCTGGGAACTAGAGGAATGTACGAGCCCACGCCCGATCAAGAGGGAGGCTGAGGATATATATTGTGAAAATCATTTTCGTACTACGACTACTCGCAATGCTGATGGCAGGTTCGTGGTGAACATTCCATTTAGGGAGAATCTTAAGGATCTTGGAGAATCAAAGGAACGAGTCTATCGGCAATTGTTGGCTCTCGAACAAAAGCTGAACGCAGATCCGGCTTTGGCCGAAAAATATCGAAATTTCCTGCAGGAATATGAGACATCCGGACATATGTCTAGAATTACCGAAACGGCAGACAAAGAAGACCAGACTGCATATTATCTTGCGGTCAGGAAGGAGGGCAGCACTACAACTAAGACTCGGGTTGTATTTAATGGTTCAGTAAAGACCTCAACTGGCTTGTCAATCAATAATGTGCAATATGTTGGACCTAACATACAAAGGGATCTTTTCTCGATTCTAGTAAGATTTCGCAAGCATAAATTCGTGATAACAGCAGACATTAAACAAATGTATCGTCAGATACTAGTTTGTGAAGAACAGCGCAAGTATCAACGAATTATTTGGAGGGATGCTATTAAAAGGGAAATTGTTATATGTCAACTCGATACTGTTACGTATGGAATGGCGTCATCTCCATTTGAGGCAATTCGTTCTGTGCAACAATCAGCTGAAGACAATAAAGAAAACATATCCGGAGGTATATGAAGTTATCTTAGAGGATTGTTATCTCGACGATATAATAACAGAAGCAGACTCTCTCAAAGGGGCACAAGAATTGAAACGAATGCTGGTAGAGGTATTAAGTCCGTATGGGTTTGAACTTAGGAAATGGACAAATAATGATGAGCGTATCATCCATTCAGACGAACAAGAGGTCCGTCAGCTTACCTCCCATGACATGAAAGATCCGAAAACACTAGGATTATTGTGGGACCCGAAACAAGACACATTGAACTTTTCCTTGAACATGCCTAAGCCAAGTAAAGTGACTAAGCGAACTATTTTATCGGCCATCGCATGCATCTTCGATCCGTTGGGACTGATTGTTCCGGTGGTAGTAACAGCCAAATTGATCCTCCAGCGATTGTGGCAACTGAAACTTGGTTGGGACGAAGCATTACCGCAAGATCTACATACCTCATGGGATCGCTTTCATCGACAATTAGACTCATTAAGTCAAATTAACGTGCCCAGACATGTGTTTCGAGGAACAGGTGAAGAAGTGCAACTTCATGGATTTTCTGACGCATCGGAAAAGGCATATGGAGCATGTATTTACATGCGACAGGCAAATGGAGATGGATCTTTTGAAGTTTCCTTAGTATGTGCTAAGTCACGAGTAGCTCCACTCAGAACTATAACGCTTACCAGATTGGAATTGCAGGCGGCATTATTATTGGCCCGACTCATGGATCGAGTATCGACAACTCTCCAGATCGTCAAGGAGTTTCAACATTGTTGGTGTGACTCAAGAAACGTGTTATGCTATATTGCAGCAGAGCCAAGTCGATGGACTACCTTTGTAGCCAATCGGGTTACAGAGATTCAAGATACAACGAATCAAAACTGGCATTATGTACCCACCTCTGACAATCCAGCTGATTTGGCCTCCCGTGGCATGGACATTGCTGCGTTGTCAACTTGTCAATTATGGTGGAATGGACCTTGGTGGTTGCGAAAGGAGAAATCTGAGTGGCCGAAGGCTCCTACAACTATCATAAGTAATATACCAGATACAAAATCAAAACCGATTACCAGCCTAATAGTCACTAATGTCTCTGAGGAATTTGGAAATCATTTCTCGTCGTTTTCAACTATGATTCGAGTATTCGCCTATTCATTGCGCTTCATTGAAAACACTCGTAAACCAAAACCAGAACGTACATCTGGTTCTTTATCGCTAAGTGAACTTCAAGCGAGTAGCAATCTACTTCTGAAATTGGCACAACAAAGAGATTTTGCATTCGAAATAACCTAGTTGCAAGAAACCAAGGTGCTCCCTAGGAAAAATACTATATTAAATCTACATCCATTTCTAGATGAGGCAGATGTCCTTAGGGTGGGCGGTAGAATTCGACACGCTACGATTCCATTCGAACAAAGACATCCTATCCTCGTATCACACCGAAATGTCATTGCTCAGCAAATAGTTGAATACGAGCATCGCCGATTGTTACATGCGGGTCCTCAACTTGTGTTAGCTTCCTTACGAACTAAATTCTGGATTACATCTGGCAAAACTTTTATCAAGAAAGTATTAAGAAATTGTGTGAAATGCTTCCGTGTCAATCTCCCGCCAGTGACTTACATGATGGGTGATCTGCCTAAGTCAAGGATCACGCCGTCCCGACCATTCTACGTTGCCGGTGTAGACTATGCCGGTCCGTTTTTTATTCGCGAAAAGAGCCGTAGTAAGACCATAATCAAGTCCTATCTATGCGTATTTGTATGTTTCTTTACCAAGGCAGTTCATTTTGAATTGGCTCCTGATATGAGCACCCCAGCTTTCTTAAATTGTTTGCGCCGGTTCATTGCTAGGAGAGGAAAGAGTAAAGTTATTTATAGCGATAATGGCTCTAATTTTGTTGGCGCGGCGAACAAACTAAGTCAATTGCGCAAGTTACTAAAAAGTAAGAGTCACAACGATCGAGTTCAAGAGTTTCTAAGCCAAGATCAGATTAATTAGCATACTATTCTTCCTTATAGTCCAAATTTTGATGGTTTGTGGGAAAGTGCGGTAAAATCCGCCAAGTACCACTTGAAGCGAATATTAACTGATTTACCTTTAACCTACGAGAAATTAAATACGGTACTAATACAGATCGAAGCAATCCTTAATTCCAGGCCTTTATCTCTTTTAACGAATGATCCTAATGATCTCATTCCTTTAACACCTGCACACTTCCTTATTGGAGATAGTTTAACGGCATTGCCACACCCAGATTTACAGGATATTAATTGCAATCGATTGACTCGATATGAAAGATTACAACAGCTGGTCCAACAGTTTTGGCGAAGATGGAATGTGGAATATTTGCAGTTACAAACTTAAAATATTATAAATGGTTATAAATGGAAGCCTCAGCAGGAAACTATAATCCAACCCGGCTTAATAGTTGTCTTGCGAGAGGATAATACTGCGCCTATGCATTGGCGTCTTGGACGTATTGAAACCGTTCAACCCGAAAAGGATGGCATTATCCGAGTTGTTACGGTCCGAACATCTTCTGGAGTCTACCAAAGACCGTTGTCCAAACTTAGCATTCTACCTATAGAGAAGTCCAATGTGCAAACCCAAGATGTGGAGCACTGACTATCTAGACTAGTCTACACTATGCTACATTATTAAACTCATTAATTAATTAACATTACAGGTTTAGGTTCTAAGTTATCTCTCGAATTTTGATATGTTTTATGTTTGTTTGTTTCAGCTAGATTAACAAGCACTGTTTATTTATTTATTATTGAAAGCATTCCGTGATGCCCAAGCTTTCAAGGTGGGCGGTATATGTTTGAAAGCCCGCTTATAGCGCGACCGGACGCCCTTAAAAAGCGCTGTAGTTAGAGCGGCGTAGTGGCGCTGTGAGCGATCGGCGGAGTGGCGCTGTAGATCAGTGGTGATGGCGCCGTAAAGGAAGGAGGGACAGTTTCCCCTTCTAGTTGTCTCGTCTCGTGACGTAGCCATCTTTTGTATAGTCTGTTAGCAGCAGCGTGAGAATAAAGACGCATGTTGTAACAAGTCCATTAAGCATTTTTATTATATCAACGAGAATAGCGGGTTAACTCAAGTTAACAGTAAACGATTTAACAAAGGCTGATGTCGAATCGACGTCAATTCAACATAAAAAATCAGCTGATTTCAATCAAATTGTTTTGGCATCATGAGTTGCTTCTTTCTAAGTTACCTGTGTTCAAAACTCTAAAAATTTTGTCTAAAATTAAGAGACTATGGCCGATACTCATAGTCGGATCTTATTTCAAGACCGTCTTAAGTTATGTCTTAAGATGCTAATATGGTTATGCGATTGGTTCATGACATTTTAAGATTGAACTTAAGACGGTCTTGAATATAAGAACCGACTATGAATAATGGCCTGTCACCATATGATGCATAGTCATCGGTTTGATACCGGTCGAATCGATGACTATCGGCATACTATATGGAGATAGTCTCTTAATTTTAGACTAAATTTTTAGAGTTTTGAACACAAGTAACTTAGAAAGAAGCAACTTGATGCTAAAACAATTTAATTGAAATCGGCTGATTTTCGATGTCGATAAGTCATCGATTCGATATCGAATCAATGACCGACATCAATTTTGTAAGAAATATATATATATATATATATATATATATATATATATATATATAGGGTGTTTCTGAATGTTTGGTACTTTTCTCATATTTAGATAGAGCGAGCCAAACTGAGTCGAAAAGTTCTGTACCAATTTGCAATTTTCGCAATAGTTAATGAGTTATTAATGATTAAAAATCGCCGTATTGGCCCGGCCCACCGCCAAATCCAAGCGCGCGGCGAGATGCGGCCGCCCCGCGGTCGGCGCGCGGGCAGTTGTTTACTACAAGCGGCGATGATTACGCACGAGCGGCGCGTAACACCGGGCCCCCGTCCTGAGCGATGATAGTTTCTCGCCTTTTTTAAATAGAAATAAAATTTTCTAACATAGAAAAATTTTTTGTACGTACGTATGTACATACGTGTGTACATGCATACACAGGAAAATATTATTGTACTGCTTAAAAAAACGATTACTCAATTTACTTTTTTTCTTTTAGTAAGTAACGGTTGTCTTTAAGAAAGAATATTTTCTTGATAATAGTCTTAAAATGTACATATTTTAGAAAGAATCTTTATCATGTACTCGAAAGAAGAATTATACTTAAAGAACATAATACAATTTTATCAAAAAAAAGTTAAAATAATAAATAAAGTAATATGAGGACCCTTGAGATTAAAATAGGAGAATTAGTCAAGGCTAATGAAGGTCAGACGCAGATCACAGTGCGTAATATCAGAAATAACTGATGTATTCGTCGTTTTGATACATTACATCAATCCGTACGTTTCGGCTCAGTTTTAAGCCATCTTCAGCGGTAGTTACACGTTCTCCGTGCCGTATGGTAAATTTACTGATTCAAAGTATCAGAAACATAGACCAATTGATTCATATCTGTAAATTTGTTCAATTAATGTTGAGATATTAAAAAGATCCTTTAGGAAACTAACCATTCGATCGGTCTGAAAAACGTGGAATACAGAGCCGTGTACATAATGAATACTCTCTGCGAGAAGACTTGACGACCTTATCGACACGACACATGCACAGCAATGATATGAAAGGTCTTGCAAGAAGAGGCATGTCGTAGGTCAACACACCGGCGAGGATTATAACAAAGCACCATTTGACACCGTCTCAAAATGACACGGATTTTTTGCATTATGCATATGTCACGGTTTTGAGCAAATTGTAATCCATGCTCATGAACTTTGGTCGTTGGCAAATCGGGATTTTACTATTGGTGCATGCAATATTGTGACGGTGTCAAATGTTGCTTTGTTATAATCCTCGCCGGTGTGTTGACCTACGACATGCCTCTTCTTGCAAGACCTTTCATATCATTGTGTGTCGTGTCGACAAGATCGTCAAGTCTTCTCGCAGAGAGTATTCATTATGTACATAAGGACGATGAGGGGTATCGGGGAGGATTCGATAGCTCAGAGTGGCAGGGTGAGGTGGAGGAGGCGCGAAACGCAACGAATATCCACGATGTTTTACGTAAGAACGTAAGAGCTTCCGCTCTATGACGCGCGCCTGCCTGCTCCGATTTATCCGATTCCGGATAATCACCCCCAGAGATTTGCGGCGGTGCAAGTGTGAGTACACTATAAAATTGTTTATAAATTTAAAAACCAAATACGCAGTAGTGTGTCACATTGTTTTGAGCCTTTCGACTCACGAGACTCCTAGAGACATCATTGCCACCTTTGACTAGAGAGGATACGGCCTTAGAGGCGTTCAGGCATAATCCCACGGATGGTAGCTTCGCACTACCGGCCGCTCGACCGAGTGCGTGAACCAAATGTCCGAACCTGCGGTTCCTCTCGTACTGAGCAGGATTACTATCGCAATGACTGGTCATCAGTAGGGTAATACTAACCTGTCTCACGACGGAAGTTTTAGAAGTATATATATATATATATATGTCAATTGGCTATTTTGACGACATCAAAAAATTGGCTATTTTATTGTATACATAGGAGTACATTAACACTCTGACGTATACATCACTTATATTTTTGCGATAAAATGTACTGGCACGTATGTATAAGGAAATAATTATAGATTGGCTAGTATGACGACAGTACATAACTATGTACAATAATACATTACGTGGCTAATATGACGACACTAATATTTTTCGTAAAACGATTATTTTGACGACATTTCTATATACCGATTATTCTATAACACACAATTAAAACTTTAGACAATAAACACGATTACACAACATTTATTACAAAAAATAAGCCGATAAGTATAAATGAGCAATTAATTATAAATCGACGTTTTCCACGACAAAATAAAAATATGTACAAAAGACATTCTCAGTTAATGCCTTCACTTCCAAATTCAGAAATTTTTAGACTTCTCTCTAGAGTCAGACACATCATGTCTAGATATTTATGCATTATCACAGCGTTTACTAATATTATTATTACTACGTTTACGCGAGCGTTACTTCAGTAATTTACGATAATTGACTCGTTTACGCGAAGAAATTATCAGAAGTAACGCGTAAACGTAGTATATTATATGTTACGTTAATATATCAGATTTCTTAATTTTTAAAAGCGTTAGATTAGGTTAGGTTATATTCAACGGTTCTAAAAATTTTTATATTATTGACGATTTTTGCTTTTTAAACCCATTTCAAAAACATTTATTTTTGCAAAAAAATTAATGATTAATTCCAGTAACTAAGGTTATATTTTTAATAGAGCATAACTTTTATATTTGACATTACTTTTAATTAAAAAACTACGAAATTTTAACCCTAATCCTTTCAATGTTTTTTTTTGCTATTTAATCAACGAGATTTTGACTGTTTGCCGTTTCGAGAGTAAATGAGCTAGGGCTTTGAAATTTTTACCTGATGTTCCCTACTATAACTTTTTTGGGGGTGGGGGGATTACTCCACGGTCGTTGGTTTTCCGGAATAAACAACCGGAACAAACGACGTTACAAACGCGTGGGACACAAAAGGGCATGGTTGGAGGGATTACGGTTCATTATAAATGTAATGTTAACATTTATATAGTGTAATAAATGTTTTTACTATAATAAAAAAAGACAATTATGTCCATGGCAACTATCATAGTCCGATAAATTTTTTAAGTGAAGAAGATATGCTGTGCACATTTCAATATATTATATTAAATTTAGTGTGTTCGTGGTACACAACAAGATCATGTCTGACATGTTAATTTTGTAAAATATAAAAGTTATAACATAATAAGAAGTTAATTATACGTGATAAAAAAATAAAAACAAGGAAAAAATAACTATAAATGACCATGAAATTTGGACTTCAGTCAAAAAAATCTCATAAAGGGTATAGAAAATGATATATGTGTATTAGAATTAAATAAATACATTTTCTGTTATTTTATTGCAATCTTACGATTTTATTTTAAATCTTGAATATACTTTTTTCCACAGCGCAACTTGCTTATCGGTTATACAATTCTGGGCGTCGTAATGCAGCAATGCTCGCTCTTGTCTTTTATATCTCCTAATTTAAATTAAGCTTGCCGAGTAAGGAATATCTTGAATATCTCTTTTCTGATCGCATTATTATGTGAAAATAATTAGGTATATCTTGGAATGCAATTCTCGATAGATAAAAACCGCCCAGTTCAACATTTGGAATCATGTAGTAGAGATTAGTTTGAGTATTCATCCGCAACGTAAACGCGCACATTATCATTCTTCCTTGAGTGGCACATTTATTTAATAAAGCGCCAAAGAACAATAGATTATCTGCGAAAAAAAACAAAAACCAATTTGACATTACTTTTATAGTAATTAAACGCTGCGATATCACGAATCGAGTGTTATTATTTCACGCATTAAATTTTTTGTATCATGTATCTTATATTTCGTTACCTTTACGAGTGCTACCGTAATCTGCTCTGACGAAGTACTTCCGCTTAATGTGATATCTAAGAAGATCGTCACATACAGGCCTTACACCGATTATCTTGGCTGGTGGATACATATGTTTTATCCGGTGCAGCTCTTTTTGCGTGAAACGCAGCTTCAAACCACCGATTGACTTCTTAGTTTCCAAGTTAACTTCCTCTGGTATCACAAAAGGTAAATCAAGTGCCTCCCTGTCACTGTCACTGTCCTGTAAATAATAAATCAAGCAAATCGAACGTAAGAAATAAAAAATCCAAGACATCCTTACATGTGTCATTTTAAGCAAGATCTTCGATTACGTTATGCGAGAAATATACATTTTTTTATAAACCTCTTCACCCTTGAAATACTTCGATCTTGATAAAACTTGATTAGTTGCTTTGCTCAGCGATTTCGTTTGCAAGCATCTACGTTTTCTGTACGTATATCTTACGTTTTTACTTGTACAATATTTAACAATGTTGCTCTTCTTACTACGTATCATTGACTCTCTTGCAAATCGTCTTCTCCATCCGTATTGTAACCTTGTACGTAACCTTGACCAATCAGTTTTCTTATGCTTACGCATTATGGCCCGTATTCAGAACGCGCTTACAACGATGTTAGCGCGAGATGTTAGCGCTCTTATTAGCGCGCGTATTCACAACGCAATGATAGCAGCGCTCTGTTAGAGAAAATCGATAATCACGCGAGTTTAGAGCAAAATTGCTATTCAAAACCACTAATAAGTCTAAAAGCGTGCTAACATATTGATATCTTAGCAGCGCGCGAGAAAAGTGGTCAGGGGCATGTATAAGGTACTACTAACAAGTTGTGCCAGATATTTATAATGAAAAGAAAATGGAATACATTCGTGCAATTAACGAAATACGGGAAGTGCGGGATGTTGTGCAAATAGGAGAAAGGATGCCGCAAGTTTTTCGTCACAGGATAGATCCATTCGAAAGATTTAATGATATTCAATTTCGGAATCGCTACAGACTGTCAAAAGAAGCAGTGCGATTTGTGATAGGCTTAGTTGAAGAAAGGTTAGCTTCTCAAGCAGGGCATGAGAAGGATGTGTCATCAGCGTTACAAGTGTTGATTGCTTTACGATTTTACGCCAAAGGATGCTATCAGACGGAATTAGGTTTGTATTATTTAATTTAATTAATATTCTGTATATGGTTAAGTTATTAGATGATTTCTTATAAAAGTAAAAAAATAGAAAAATAAAATTTATATAAATTATTTTGTAAAATTTATATAAATCATTACTAATATTTATATATCAATATAAAAATTTATATATTTATTTTTGTAAATTTATATATAAAAATGCACAAATACCATTTCAGGTGATCTGCATGGAGTATCACAGCCAACAGTATCCAGAATTGTGGCAAAAGTATCGAAAGCCATCGCAGCTCATCTGCCACACTTTGTACATTTTCCAGATATAATGGAAGCCTTGCAAATGGAATTTTACGACATAGCCGGTTTCCCACAAGTTGTTGGATGCATTGATTGTACTCATGTACGTATTAAATGCCCCAACCAAGAACGAGCTATGTTGTACATAAACCGGAAAGGCTTTTATTCTATAAATGTGCAGGTGGTTTGCGATGCACAGCGTCGAATTCTAGATATTGTTGCTAGATGGAGAGGCAGTGCTCATGACTCCCGAATATGGAACTCAAGTCGTCTGAAGGAGGAGTTTGAGGTAATTATAATTATATAGAGTCTACACAATTATATTCATAACGAATATTTATAATAAATATTTATATCTCTAATTATATTACAAGAATATTTATTTACATAACAAGAAACTCATATGTTATTTATATTACAGGAACGCAGAATGACAGGAATATTGTTAGGTGATGCAGGTTATCCTTGCAGACCATATCTGTTAACACCTTTTCTACAGCCTCAAACTGATACTCAAAATAGATATAATTGGGCCCATATTCGCACTCGTCTTACCGTCGAAAGATGTTTTGGCGAATGGAAAGGGATGTTTAGAGCACTACAAAACAATATGCAGATTAATCTGGAGACAGCAAAGGTTGCAATTATTGCTATGGCAATTCTCTTCAACATACGGAAACAATTCAACGACTTCGAATATGGTAGGCATATCTTAAATCAAAAACATAATAAAAAAATCCTAATTATAATGTAAAAAATATTATATTAAGAAATATTACATTAAGAATAAATGTACATATATTAACATATAAATATAAATATAAATATAAATATATATGCGTAAATGAAACTCATTCAAGTATAACATTACTGCATTTAAAATATGACATGCTTTTGTTACAGAAAATGATGATAATGATGAAGAAAACCAAAGCGATGAAGAGCAACCTGCTGCTGTTCCACATGCAACAGAACGACCTGGCGCAGCATTCCGTTTGGATTTTGCACAACGGCATTTTGGCTGATCAGTTCTTGCAACGTTAACATCATATTTCTTATTACAACTGCTTGAAAATTGCCTTCTTCAAGAGAAAGACAAGATATCACAACATGTTCACAGTTAATTTCAAAAATAATTTTATTTAATATTTACTCCTATTATTTAATATGTACTCCATTTTAAACTACATTTTTCTTAAACAATTTTCTTATCTTATTTTCTGTATCTTAATATTGTGTTATCATTATAATATTTTGTTCTTATAAAAACTAATATATTTATGCCTATATATTTGTCAATATTTGTCATTTATATTAAATTATTTAAATTCTCTAATTTTTTATTTAATTCTATCGTTAAAAGTTTCATTTTTACTTGTTGCACTTTTTTTTTCTCTTCTATTAATTCTAAATTCTTATTGTGTTCAATTTCTAAGAGTTTTATTTTCAATTCGTGTTCAATTTTGTTTCGCTCATCTTCTTTACCCAGTTTTTCTTCATGCAAGTGAAACATTGCTTCTTCAAATGCTGACATTTCTTTTTTCTTTCGCTTTACATGAACATTATCCTCCGTGGGATGGAGATTGGGCACCTGTACTTCATCCGTCGTTTCTTCAAATTGTTCTTCAACAGGTACTAAGATTCTAAATCAAATAATTACAAATAAAGTCTGATATAAAATACTATTTATAAATTAAATATAAATTTGCAGAGAATATAGGAATTAACAATAAAGATTATTAATATTATGTATTTTTAATATTTATATTCTTTATGCACTATATAATTTTTAATATTTATATTCCTAATGTACTATATATTTTTCTTACCCTGTATTGGGATCCAGCAAATAGTCTTCTGTATTTTGTTCTGATTGCTGTATATTGCATATCGGCCTCTATATAAAAGTAGAGAAAATTATAAATATATTTTATTTTGTATATTTTGAAGTGCAGCAAGAAATATAAAACTTTACCGTTCCATCGGAATCAAATATATTTTCGTCTTCCTCGAAATCTTCCGGTACAATTTCCCTTAACATATCATCCAAAGGGGTAAGCTCTGGACTATACGGACCACCACCAGTACGGTGTAATGATCTTTTATGCGCTGCATAATTTTTCTTTGATTGCATTTTCCATCGTTGATATGCACCGCGTACCTCCTTCCAATCGCGTGCAATTCCTCTTGAGGAAAGGGTGTTGGCAATTATTTTCCATTTCTCCTGCCGAAGATTTTTATTTTTCATAGAATTGCTCTTATCTTCCAGAATACATTTATTCTGGAAAACAAAATCAATTATTGCTTTTTTCTCATCAGCAGTGAAATTTTCCTTCCTTTTATCGGTCATTTCTAAAAGAAAGAACACTTATATTAATGAATTATACATGAATAAGATTGACTAACAATAAGTAATGTAACAAATAATAGTCGATTTTTGGCGTGACTGGTATAAGCAACCAAAGGGTACCAAATTGCATCAGACCCAATAGCAACCACCAATAGCAACTTTGGTATATGTACCAAACCATACCAAACAATCGCCAAAAATCGTCTAATAATGATAATATGTAAAGAAATGTACTTACTCTGTATTGTACACACTGTGATAATGTCAGCGAACAGTTGAACATCGCAGTTGTACTTCGCGCGCGAGTGCCACGAGTGACTCTTGCCGCATTCACATAACGCGATATGAAAAGAGCCAATAGCCACATATTGCACGGTGCCGAGCACTGTTATTGGTTGTTATCGCGTGTTTAGGTAAGGGCGCTCTGTTCTTGCGTTCTGAATACGAGCGTTAACAAACGCATCTACATCTCGCGTATTTAGAAGCGTAGATGTGAGCGAACGTGTTAGCGCGTTCTGAATACGGGCCTATTCGTTATGCAAAAGTCTGTGTTCCCAGCATTAAGCGGGGAGCACACACTTCTGCATAAGCATAAGAAAATTGATTGGTCTATTTTCTTATGCACATGTGTATGGACCAATCAATTTTCTTATGCTTACGCATTATGCGTTGTGCGTGTGTGCTCCTTGCTTTAGCGCTCGCCACACGATTGAACGTTCCTGCCTGTGGATTCAACCGCTTAAGGTCAATCCAGACAAACTTGCATAGGTGCATAACCATATGCATAAAAAAACGGATTGGTCTATTTCCTTATGCACATGCATATGGACCAATCAATTCTTTAAAGGCCGTCACACACAAAATGCATAGCGTAGCATAAGCATAGCACAAGACCGCTGGACCAATGAGCATCTTACGTAAATTAATATGGCGACATTATGTTGGATGCTCATTGGTCCAGCGGTCTTGTGCTATGCTTATGCTACGCTATGCATTTTGTGTATTATAGCCTTTATACTTATGTTTATACGCTGTGCAAGTTTGTCTGGATTGATCTTAAGCGATTGAATCCACAGGCAGGAACGTTCAGTCGTGTGGCGAGCGCTAAAGCAGGGAGCACACACGCACAACGCGTAATGCGTAAGCATAAGAAAATTGATGATCCATACACATGTGCATAAGGAAATAGACCGATCAATTTTCTTATGCTTACGCATTATGCGTTGTGCAGAAATGTCTGCTCCTCGCTTAACTCTTTTGCCTGCTTGAACTATGGCTTCTGCACACAGGACGCGGAAACGTTTGTTGCGCGGCAATAAGCAACGCGGTAGCCAATAAACTTTTGGTTCTTACGGAAAAGCAGTACGTTGATTGGCTACCGCGTCGCTTCTTGCCGCGCGGCAAGCGTTTCCACATCTTGTGTGCAGAAGCCATTAGAGCTAGTCTACAATGGGTATTGTAATTCGTTAGTCGTAAGAATTGACCAATCACAGTCTATTATTCTTCTTGCGACCGAAGAATAATTAACTGTGATTGGTCAATTCTTACGACTAACGTCAATTCACGACTTTACGACTCGCATTGGGCGCGTTCAGCAGACCAAGCCGCTCAGTAGCAGTTGAACGTAATTGGCTCTTACTTTTAGAACCAACCAATCAACGCAGAGTGTTGGATAAGACGAACTCAACAGTTGTGCCTGCTAAACGCGACTACATTGTAGACCTAGCATAACGAATCGGGTAAATCTGAAAGAGAGCTCAGAGGTGGGATTTTGTAACTCCTTAACGACAGTTTCGATATTGTTGCGCAGTTTTTTTACCATATATAGTACCTGCGCAACAATACCAAAACTGTCGTTAAGAAGTTACAAAATCTTGCTACAGTTCTCTTCGATTTCAATGAAATTAGGCTCAATCGACGCGTTTTTGCTCAAAACAACCGAATCTGGCAAAAAAGCGTCGCTCTGCGATGCGACACAAGATATTAAAGGCCGGTTTACAATTCATTATTCTTCGACCGCAAGGAGAATAAGGCCCGATCTACAATAGCTGTAGTAAGCCTTAAGCCGTAAGAAATTGACCAATTACAGGCGAATGTGAGGAGAATAATCAACTGTGATTGGTCAATTTCTTACTTCTTGAGGCTTACTACATTTATTGTAGATCGGGCCTAATGGACTGTGATTGGTCAATTCTTACGACTTACAACACCCATTGTAGACCGGCCCTAAACGTTAAATTTGACAGGAATCATAACCTGATTCCTATCAAATTTAACGTTTAATATCTCGTGTCGCGGGGCTTTTTTCTGCCAGATTCGGTCGTTTTGAACAAAAACGCACAGATTGATCCGAATTTCATTAAAATTTACCTAAGAATAACAGACTTCTCTCTCCAATTTTGATGACAAAATAAATTGTTTGAATTGTTTTACATGTCACAGTCATAGCCAGTTTTAATTATCTCTTCTGATAAAGCTTTCCCGAAGAATGTACAAAGTAGAATTGACAGCCATGGCACCATATTTATAACACAACCCTATTAATTGGAATTATTCAACATGATATATCCTTTGGTGCAACTGTATAACGTTTAAAATTTATCTTGGAATGCTTCCATTAATCATTCTTATCGCTGCGACGAGCAAAACGGAGGTTTCATCTCCGGAAAAGAATTCTATGATTTCTGGCATGAGGAAGGTTGTCGCTGACCAACTG
The DNA here is from genome assembly GCA_030770255.1 of Temnothorax ravouxi. NCBI lineage: Eukaryota > Metazoa > Arthropoda > Insecta > Hymenoptera > Formicidae > Temnothorax > Temnothorax ravouxi. The sequence goes on from JASTWP010001593.1 coordinate 47,467, forward strand.
AGGGCAGATATCCACAGTACTCTCTGCCCACCGATTTTATCGCTAATATAGCCGCTGGCTACTTGCGTCAACGTATACCCCCAAAAGAAGCTTGATAGTATTATGCATAAATCCGATTTCGACTTTCTTCTCCTGGCTGACAACAGGTATCAACAAGGGAACTAATGTAAGAGTGGTGTATCATGCACGTTCCGCACAACAACGACAGAAATCATTTCTGCCTCTCCCTCCTAAACAAAAAAAATTCTTATGTTCCGATCCTAACAATGCCGCTCGTAATAGCAATTGTAAGGGCAACTTTGACCAACCATTCACTGGCCTAGTTTACATCAGACCGTTTGATACGCGTACCAAGTACTATATCCGTATCAAATTTCGATTTACACCGGGATAACCCGAGATTTGATATGGATTTGATACGGATATAGTACTTGATACGCGTATGAACGGTTCGGTGTAAACTAGGCCATTAATTAAATTGACAAATTTGCTTAACCCGTTGACTGTGTATGACGGCTATAGCCGCAAAAACAAAAGTGGCCAAAAGTGTGTATGACGGCTATAGCCGCAACGTAAAAGAAACAAAGTAAAACTTTCTGAATTTGCTTGAAACTTGTTACTCGCGGGTTTTTGGGGTCGCTGATTACGAATCCGAAGTCAGATGTACAAAATTCAAAATGGCGGATCAAAATTACAAAAAATGGTCTGATTTTCATGAAATTTGATACTCTTATGTTATTTGGGTCTCTGAATCCGAATATGAAGTCAGATTTTTAAAATTCAAAATGGCGGATCCAATATGGCGGATCAAAATTACAAAAAATAATCTGATTTTCATGAAATTTGGTACCCTTATGTTTTTTGTGTCTCTGAATCCGAATATGAAGGCAGATTTTCAAAATTCAAAATGGCGGATCAAAATTACAAAAAAGTTTGATTTTCATGAAATTTGGTACTCTTATGTTTTTTGGGTCTGTGAATCCGAATATAACATCAAAATTAAAAAATGGCGGATGCAATATGGCGCTTCAAAATTATAAAAAATGTATTGATATCCATTAAACTTAGATTCTTTAAGTTTTTTGGATTGCAGATCTTAATATAATATAAAAATCCAAAATTTACAACTTACTTAGAATGCAATTATTAAATGGTAAAATTTCTTTCTTATTAACCATTTTGAATATATTAATTCTAATGTTAAATTTAGATTCAGAGATCTAAATAACTTCAAAATAATAATAACAAAATTCCGTTTTTTTTTTGTAACTTTGATCCGCCATATTGGACCCGCCATTTTTTAATTTTGATGTCATATTTGGATTCAAAGACCCAAAAAACATAAGGGTATCAAATTTCATGAAAATCAGACCATTTTTTGTAATTTTAATCCGCCATATTGGATCCGCCATTTTGAATTTTGAAAATCTGACATCTATATTCGGATTCAGAGACCCAAAAAACATAAGGGTATCAAGTTTCATAATAATCCGATAAACTTTTTTTTCAACACACTTTTGGCCCAAATAGTAAAATTCTCTTACACAGCCAATGGGTTAAAACAAAAATTCTAACTATATAATTCGTTATCCCCAATCTAATCTGTTTTTCTATATGTCATACAATAGAAAATTAATAATTCTGTTTTAACAAAGTAATACAGGTATTGATAAGTTAATCAGAGTTTGGTCAAAGTCACTGTAATGTGTAAATGAATAAATAGATCAAGCGAAGCCTCTTCGTTTTTCTCTCTAATTTCAATGAAATTAGGCTCAATCCGTGCGTTTTTGTTCAAAACGACCGAATCTGGCAGAAAAAAGCCCCGCGACACGAGATATTAAACGTTAAATTTGATAGAAATCAGGTTATGATTCCTGTCAAATTTAATGTTTAGGGCCGGTCTACAATGAAGTGTTGTAAGTCGTAAGAATTGACCAATCACAGTCCATTATTCTCCTTGCGGTCGAAGAATAATGAATTGTAGACCGGCCCTTAACATCTTGTGTCGCGGAGCAGAGCGACGCTTTTTTTTGCCAGATTCGGTTGTTTTGAGCAAAAACGCATCGATTGAGCCTAATTTCATCGAAATCGGAGAGAACTGTAACAAGATTTTGTAACTTCTCATGCTAGGTCGTAAAGTCGTGAGTTGCAAGAATTGACCAATGTCAGTTGAATTTGAGGAGAATAATCGACTGTGATTGGTCAATTCTTGCGACTCACGACTTTGCGACTCGCATTGTAGACCCAGCATTAACGACAGTTTCGATATCGTTGCGCAGGTACTATATATGGTAAAAAAGCTGCGCAACAATATCGATACTGTCGTTAATGGAGTTACAGAATTATGCTAGGTCTACAATGCGAGTCGCAAAGTCGTGAGTCGCAAGAATTAACCAATCACAGTCGATTATTCTCCTCAAATTCGACTGTGATTGGCCAATTCTTGCGACTCACGACTTTGCGACTCGCATTGTAGACCTAGCATTACCCGATTCGTTATGCTAGGTCTACAATGTGGTCGCGTTTAGCAGGCACAACTGTTAAGTTCGTCTTATCAACACTCTGCGTTGATTGGTTGGTTCTAAAAGTAAGAGCCAATCACGTTCAACTGCTACTGAGCGGCTTGGTCTGCTGAACGCGCCCAATGCGAGTCGTAAAGTCGTGAATTGACGTTAGTCGTAAGAATTGACCAATCACAGTTAATTATTCTTCGGTCGCAAGAAGAATAAATAGACTGTGATTGGTCAATTCTTACGACTAACGAATTACAATTCCCATTGTAGACTAACTCTAATGGCTTCTGCACACAAGATGTGGAAACGCTTGCCGTGCGGCAAGAAGCGACGCGGTAGCCAATTAACGTACTGCTTTTCCGTAAGAACCAAAAGTTTATTGGCTACCGCGTTGCTTATTGCCGCGCGACAAGCGTTTCCGCGTCCTGTGTGCAGAAGCCATAAGAACGTTCAAGCAGGCAAAAGAGTTAAGCGAGGAGCACACATTTCTGCACAACGAATAATGCGTAAGCATAAGAAAATTGATCGGTCTATTTCCTTATGCACATGTGTATGGATCATCAATTTTCTTATGCTTACGCATTACGCGTTGTGCTCCCTGCTTTAGCGCTCGCCACACGACTGAACGTTCCTGCCTGTGGATTCAATCGCTTAAGATCAATCCAGACAAACTTGCACAGCGTATAAACATAAGTATAAAAGAATTGATTGGTCCATATGCATGTGCATAAGGAAATAGACCAATCCGTTTTTTTATGCATATGGTTATGCACCTATGCAAGTTTGTCTGGATTGACCTTAAGCGGTTGAATCCAGGCAGGAACGTTCAATCGTGTGGCGAGCGCTAAAGCAGGGAGCACACACGCACAACGCACAATGCGTAAGCATAAGAAAATTGATTGGTCCATACACATGTGCATAAGAAAATAGACCAATCAATTTTCTTATGCTTATGTAGAAGTGTGTGCTCCCCGCTTAACTCTTTTGCCTGCTTGAACGTGCTTATGGCTTCTGCACACAGGATGCGGAAACGCTTGCCGCGCGGCAAGAAGCGACGCGGTAGCCAATCAACGTGTTGCTTTTCCGTAAGAGCCAAAAGTTTATTGGCTATCGCGTCGCTTCTTGCCGCGCGGCAAGCGTTTCCGCGTTCTGTGTGCAGAAGCCATAAGTGATATCAGCAGTGGCGTAGAATATATCGCCTCGCTGATTGGTTGCTGTTCGCTGCTTGACGCGTCCTGTATGAATCTAGCTTTACTCCGTACCATTGGCCTAATTTACACCGATCTCTTAATACACGTATCAAATAGCATATTTGAACTGATCAGCCAATAATTAAACTAATTTACTAGTTATTTACTATTTAATACGCCTATCAAGTGATCGATGTAAACTAGGCCATTGACTCTTTTGCAAATTGTCTTCTCCATTGTCTGTATTGTAATCTTGTACGAGTGCCATTTCTGTTGTCAGCATAATTTGTTATTATTAATTATTTCGCAGTTATCATTTAAATAATGTCTCAAAGAACATTATATAGATAATCTTTCCATCGATAAATATAAAGATAAAAACGTCGTAGATTCGTGTAGATTCGTCAGAGATTCGCAGAATCTAGTCTTTGTGACGTCGACGTTTCAATCCCTTCAGAGGTGAATATTTAATCATATTTTCCGACAAATTCGTGAACCGAAAATGCCGGTAGTGTGTTACGAATGGATATCAACAAACTGTACTACGTATTTATTATTAATTACAGCAGTTACTTAAAATATGTTTAGATTTATTATGTCATAAGACATCTTCGGAATTTTGAGATTTCTTATGATCCCTCAGATGACTTCAAAATATCTGTATAATGTTCTCTGAGACATTATTTAAATGATAACTGCGAAATAATTAATAGTAACAAATTATACTGATAACAGAAATGGCACTCGTACAAGGTTACAATACGGATGGAGAAGACGATTTGCAAGAGAGTCAATGATACGGAGTAAGAGGAGCAACATTGTTAAATATTGTACAAGTAAAAACGTAAGTACAGAAAACGTAGATGCTTGCAAACGAAATCGCTGAGCAAAGCGACTAATCAAGTTTTATCAAGATCGAAGTATTTCAAGGGTGAAGAGGCTTATAAAAAAATGTATATTTTCTTACTACCCTGGTCGAAAGTACGTACTTTCTTCCCCGATTTCACGGCAGAAAGTTTACCTTTTATGCATTGGTTAAGCTACACGCGCGCCATCTATAATAGCGGGAGTAAAAACTTAGACTGCGTTCGGAAACGTCACCCGAGTGCACGCGAGTATGTTCCTTTCTCTTTCTATCTTAGAGAGTTAGAAGGAGAAGGGAGTATAGCCGTGTGTATCCGGGTGAAGTTTCCGAACGCAGCCTTAGTCGCATGCACTGGCACTCAACACACGAAACTCTGAGTACAATACTACCGTGCGAGACAAACTCGGTTACTACAGTAAAGCTCCTGTAAATATCCCTTCCTCTGTAGCTCTCCATGTAAGAGTCACATTTCTCAGATTTGGTTGTATTGGTGTATTGGTGTACCCAAGACCTTTACTATACTTTCGCTCGTATAACCTCAAAGTTTGTTTACGATTAGTTAATTAACTAATGTCTATTATTGAATACTATTTAAAAAGTGACAGTGACTGAAGTGAAATAAAAATAAAAAAAATGGCTGAATTATTACTTGATGCCTGCCCCCCCGACCAGCAGCACTCGCTTCGCTCGTGCCGCAAATGTCGGGGGCAGGCATCAATGTCTTATTAATATATACATATCATTGTTCCGTACTTTCGACCGAGTAGCAAGAAAAATAGTATACACCACACGGGCCGAAAGTGTGAGAGCCCTGAACTGCGCGCCATCATGCCCTCGGCTTCGCCTCGGGCATTATGGCGCGCAGTGCAGGAATCTCACACTTTCGTCCCTTGTAGTGTAATATACTATTCTCGCATAACGTAATCAAAGATCTTGTTTAAAATGACACGTATAAGGATGTCTTGGATTTTTTATTTCTTACGTTTGATTTGCTTGATTTATTATAGAACAGTGACAGTGACAGGGAGGAACTTGATTTACCTTTTGTGATACCAGAGGAAGTTAACTTGGAAACTAAGGAGTCAATCGGTGGTTAAAAGCTGCGTTTTCACGCGAAAAAAGCTGCACCGGATAAAACATGTACATTTACCATGCCAAGATAATTGGTGTAAGGCTTGTACGTGACGATCTACTTAGATATTCACATTAAGCGGAAGTACTTCGTCAGAGCAGATTACGGTAGCACTTGTAAAAGGTAACGAAATATAAGATACATGATACAAAAAATTTAATGCGTGAAATAACACCCGATTCATGATATCGCAGCGTTTAATTACTATAAAAGTAATGTCAAATTGGTTTTTGTTTTTTTTCGCAGATAATCTATTGTTCTTTCGCTATATTAAATAAATGTGCCACTCAAGGAAGAATGATAATGTGCGCGTTTACGTTGCGGATGAATACTCGAACTAATCTCTGCTACATGATTCCAAATGTTGAACTGGGCGGTTTTTAGTCTATCGAGAATTGCATTCCAAGGTATATCTAATTATATACACATAATAACGCGATCAGAAAAGAGATATTCAAGATATTCCTTACTCGGCGAGCTTAATTTTATATTAGGAGATATAGGAGACAAGAGCGAAGCATTGCTGCATTACGACGCCATATTGTATAACCGATAAGCAAGATGCGCTGTGGAAAAAAGCAATTGATCAACTCGACGTAAACTACAATCCGTATATGTTCAAATCCTATAAATTGGAGTGTCAAATACAAGTAGTGGAGAAGTTGGTTCTGTACAAAGAACGGTCCTCCGCCAATCGCCATGAGAATTTACATCGAAATTAAGAACTAATGTTGGTTTTATTTGGCTGTATTTAATCTTCTGTTGTTTGAAACTATTGTCGAAATATCATTGTTACTTTCAATTAGGATAATATTAGTCTAAATATAGGAAGACAATCGCTATGTATGTTCAAACCAGGTAATCCAAATATGTAAGGATTTTTTTTCGGTATATTAGCTTTTTTTCGAAATTTCAAAATTAAAGTCCACCCAAATTTATCCCTTATACAGAATCGAACATATTTTTGTGCAATTTCTTTGTCCTCTATGGATAATGAATTATATATATCAGTGTACATATTTTCATTTAGTTTTTCATAATTTTCGAAATGTTGAATGAGGATTTGTTCTATTTCTTCTACTCGTCGCCTATTAAAGACGTGCATTGAAGTTAATGTCACTTTTGCCAGAGAAAGCCACTTCTCGTATGAAAAATATTTTTTTAATGCTGTATAAGCTTCTATTCTTTTTTCGTCAAATATTTATTTAAAAATCTCGCGTTTCAAAATAAGACATTTGATATTATCTGCATTATGTTATTTCATCGCTCATGTAGCATATAAGATCAGCAATTCACATAAACTCTATTATCTCGCATTTACTGGAAACACCATATTTTTTAAAATCTTTGACAAATAAGTACTGGTCTATTATCTTATCTTAAAGGGTATTTAAGCTATAAGCTATAAGAAATTGACCAATCACAGTGGAATGTGAAAAGAATACTCGACTGTGATTGGTCAATTTCTTACGGCTTAGAGCTTAAATACCATTTAAAGCAAGATTGTAGACAGCACTAATGTACGCATTCTACTTGTAATTTATTTACTCGTAACTAGAATGCTTTTCTTTCGGAAATTTTTTAAAGAATATTTTTGAACGTATTGGCGTATTGTGCTTTTGGCGAAACAAATTTTACATTTGGTACAAGTATTAAAATCAGTCGCAGTTTTATTAACTTTTTAATTTAATTCTTTAGATGTCTAGACACAATAAGTTGCTTGATATTATATTCAGAATTTATACTAGATAGTTATAAGTACAAATATATTAAAAGATTTAAGAAAATCTCTGTGTCAGTATCATTTATCCTACTGTATTTATATACTCTCAGATTCTGTACTATTTTTGTATATGTATTTTGCACAATAAAGCAAAATTATTTATAATAATGTTTCGTCTATTTATCAAAATACCTATATAACGTACTATAACATTTATTTCTTATTCTTATATTTTTAATAAGAGTTTCTACGTTTGAAAGGAATATTCTGTATTATAACCTTATCTACGATATTTTCTACTTTTATTATAATTGTAATTGGTAATTCTTAATTTTTTTGCGACAATATTTAAAATTCAAGCATATTTTTTATTATGGCTTTAGGTATCTATTCTTCCTAGTAAAGAATACATAAAAATTTTTAATAAATGTTTAATGTTTAATATGTTCAAATCGTCTTAGATTTTAATAAAAGTACATTTATACAATACGTAAAATTTATGCCTTATTTGTGTAAAAATAAGGATTTGGAAAGTAAAGAATCATTGCTTGGTACTATAAAGAAAATAATACTTCGTTAAGTTTGTTATTTTCAAAGGTTAGGAAATCTGCCGTCAACGAAATGTATGCATTATAATTGAAATATCCCGCTATGTATAGAGAAAACATTATTTATTAAAAAATAAATAAACGTGAAAAATGTTTTACACGAGTTTACAACACGAAACGGAATTTACTCCTTAATCATAAGAATAGTCGTATTTAATAATTTATTCATATTTTTATATTTCTGTTCGATCCTTTTAACTTTTCAAATCGTAAAAAATGAAGATAAAATAAATTGAAAGTTTTCATATATCATCTTTTTTTTATTTAGCATATTTTTATATTTAACGTATTTTCACAAATATAAAAATATGTTAAATTTAATATATTTTTTTCAGTGTCGTCAAAATCGCTAATTAATAGTTACAATGTCGTCAAAGTATACAATGTCGTCAAAGCAGCCAATTCTTTGTTATGGTAAAGTTTGACGACGTCGTCGAAGTATACGATTAAACGGCTAAAACTTTGACGACAGTCGTCAAAGTAGCCAAAAGTCGTCAAAGTAGCCAATGCGTACCAAAAATCGTCGTCAAAGTAGACGATTGACATATATATATATATATATATATATATATATATATATATATATATATATATATATATATATATATATATATACATAATAAAACATTGGTAAATCTGAAGAACTAACCTACATAGGTTAGTTGACGCGCTTCAAAAGTATTTAAGTGTTTTAAAGCGCGCCACAAACCCATGTAGCACCTCGTTTTGCGTGGAAAGTGTATGCGTGAACTATTTCGACATATATATTAGTCATTTATGCCTTCCAATACTCAAAATAGCTGCTATATTTTTCAAACTTTTTTTGTTAATAATTTTTTAACGAATAACGACCGCTGGCTAAAAACTTCTAAAGGTCACTCAGGAGGGTGACCTTGACAACATATGTCAAGGTCAAAGTAATCCGAGCTGTGTTAGTTATTCTATATAATTACCATATATTTTTAACTTTATGTACATTATATTTAATAAAATTATAATATTACAAAGAATTATTTTAATCACAAAGAATTAAAGAGATAACAGTACAAAGTAAAAATATTTAATTAAAATAAAATAAATAAATTTTTATTGTGAAAAAACTTGGCGCTGCTAGACCTTGAAATTTAGTAAAGTATTAAAATTTTGATTGAATTTAATAAAGCCCTAAAATTTTTGATTGAATAAAAAAGCAATTTAGGGAAGTATGCAACGGGAGTCAAAAAGCAGCGCCAAGTTTTTTTACAGGAAAAATTTATTTATTTTATTTTAATTAATTATTTTTATACATAATATCTATGTATTCCAGGTCGATGACGAAACCTAGGCAGTGCGCTCCGTAGTGTCCGGTGTCTAGTTGTTAGAACAATTCCTTAAATTCGATATCTACGTGTCCTAGATTCGGATTCAAAGTTATTAATACACCTAGACACCGAAAACCACGGAGCGCACTATCTGGACCTTGTCATCGGCAACCTAGAACACGTAGACATCGAATTCAAGATATTAATACACCTAGACACCGAAAACTACGGACCGCATTATCTGGACGTCGTCATCAGCAACCTGGGACACGCAGACATCAAATTCAAAGTATTAATACACCTAGACACCAAAAACTACGGAGCGCACTATCTGGACCTCGTTGTCGGCAACCTGGGACACGTAGACATCGAATTCAAGGTATTAATACACCTAGACACCGAGAACTACGGAGCGCACTATCTGGACCTTGTCGTCGGCAACCTGGGACACGTAGACATCGAATTCAAAGTATTAATACACCTAGACACCGAAAACTACGGAGCGCACTATCTGGACCTCGTCATCGGCGACCTGGGACACGTAGACATCGAATTCAAGCTGTGAGAACTGTTGGCGCTACTTACACAATGCTGCCAATATTGTGGGATGAAAATCACCAGCTCCGGAATTAAAATTATGTCGCGGCATCATAAAAATTGAGACATCATAAAAATTGAGACATCATAAAAATTCAGACATCATAAAAATTCAGACATCATAAAAATGCAGACATCATAAAAATTGAGACATCATAAAAATTGAGACATCATAAAAATTGAGACATCATAAAAATTGAGACATCATAAAAATTCAGACGTCATAAAAATTCAGACGTCATAAAAATTCAGACGTCATAAAAATTCAGACGTCATAAAAATTAGACGTCATAAAAATTCAGACGTCATAAAAAATTCAGACGTCATAAAAATTGAGACATCATAAAAATTGAATGAATTAAAATTATGTCGAGACATCATAAAAATTTTATGAATTAAAATTATGTCGACGTCATAAAAATTGTATGAATTAAAATGATGTCGACATCATAAAAATTGAATGAATTAAAATTATGTCGAGACATCATAAAAATTCAGACATCATAAAAATTCAGACGTCATAAAAATTCAGACGTCATAAAAATTCAGACGTCATAATAATTGAGACATCATAAAAATTGAATGAATTAAAATTATGTCGACACATCATAAAAATTCGGAATTATTTTTACGTATTGACATAATTTTAATTCATTCAATTTTTATGATGTCGACATAATTTTAATTCATACAATTTTTATGATGTCCCGACATAATTTTAATTCATACAATTTTTATGATGTCTCGACATAATTTTAATTCATTCAATTTTTATGATGTCGACATCATTTTAATTCATACAATTTTTATGATGTCTCGACATAATTTTAATTCATCTAATTTTTATGATGTCCAGACATAATTTTAATTTCGTGAAATTAAAATTATGTTAGGGCATAAAAATAATTCCGAATTTTTATTATGTCCTGACATAATTTTAATTTATCCAATTTTTATTATGTTTGACATAAAGGGTATAGCCGGGTTTGTATGGGAAATCTGCCCCCGCGGCTTTTTCGATTCGCACTTGGGGGATCGATTTGACATTAAATAAAAATAATTTAGCTAAACTTTTAGCTCTTTATCTCAAACGATTTTCGAGATTTTCAAAAAAACCACTTTTTTCAATTTTATTTTTTTTCAATAGTAAAATTTAAAATTAATGAATGGTGATTTTTTTTCTAATTCTTAGGGGTAAAAGGGATGAAAAAACACTTTCATTATGAATCTCAGGTGGAAAGCCGATTTTTAAGAACAGAAATAAAACTATAATAATTTTTTTTACCGTGTTATTTAAAAGTGTTCACCGCCAAACTTTGTCAGAAAATGTCTTCTATACTCCTTTACACTCAGGAATTTTTTCATTTTTTTTGAAGTGGTGGAACATTATGAAAAAAAATAAAAACTAATTTTTTTTTCAAAATCTTGCGTTTGAACGCATTAAAACTCTTATACTGCTAGAGAAATATATAGAAAATAATTTTTCAACTGAAAAAACACAACTTACTTACAAAAATATTTAAAAAATTAAGAAATGCATTACTTCAAAAAATAAAGGACATTAAAAATTTTTGAATTGACGTTAATTTTCTTTTTCACGCAAAAATTCATAGAAATAAAAAAATATAATGTTTCTGTACTATTGGCAATAATTTTATACCGTTAATAAATAAAAATGAAAATTCTTATTTGATAAGTTATACTATATTATTTATTTTTAAACAATACGTATCTGTTCGCGAAATCGCTGTTTTATCCCGGCGATGGAAGCGGGATGAGAGGGACGCGCGTGGAAGGTGTTAACAAATTATTCCTTTTATTGTGTGTAGCTCAGAACCCAGTCTGAGCAGTCTTTAATGTGAAAAATATGTACAATCTGACCTGAAATGATGAGCTGTGTGTAAAGAGAAGTCTTTTGAATGGTGAGTGTGTATAAGGAGAAGTCTTTGATTGTCCGTGTATTCGAGAGACAATTGTAGTAATTGCTCTCCTGGTGATGAATTGCCCGTGAGCCGTTGAGACACGTGGCGGTCGGCACTCGCGCACGTGTAAGCCTGAGTCGTCGTGTTGATGTACCAGAGCTGAGCTGAGCGGTCTCTTTTACAGCGTAGAACTGTCTCTAGGCAGCGTTGGTCACTGCGATATGCACTTCAATGCGGAGTCACAACTTGTACGCACGTAGCACACGTTATGCGTCTTGTCACTGCGCGGCCATATTTCTACTCTGTCTTCGTCGAGCGGAAGAAGACGACTCTCGCGCCCGTGCTTGCGATAGCGGCCGCGTGGATCCGGCCGGTCGATACCCGATCGATGCTGCCATCTGATACGGTGGCGCAACGAGATAACGGAATCTCGAACATTCCGCCCGCCATCAGCAACCTTGTTGATGATTCCTTACTCTTGATCCTCTATGATGGGTAATGTGGCAAGCTTGGCAATTGGCCGGGTGAGCATCGTGGTGGCCGTCGTAAGGGTGACTACCCTAGTGAGTCCATCCTTGCTGGGGTGCAATGCCGTTACTCTGGCGAGTGGCCACTTGCATGGTGGAGAGCGGTTGTCGGTGAGCAGCACGATGGAACCCACGTTGATGTTGTTGTTAGGATGATGCCACTTGGATATCGCCTGTTGGCGTTGCAGATAATGAGCTGACCATTGTGCCCAAAAATGTTGAACACGCTGCTGGATGAGCTGCCATCGAGATAGTCGCGAGGTTGCCAGGTCAACCAGAGATGGCTCGGATATGGTAGTGAGTGGACCTCCGATGAGAAAATGACCTGGTGTGAGCGCTGAGACGTCTTCAGGGTCGTCACTTAACGGACCTAAAGGCCTCGATTTGCGTAAGCAATGTTGTTAGTTCTTCCGTCGTGAGTAGAGTCTCCCCGATAGTCCGTCTCAGATGAAACTTCACTTTACCACCGCCTCCCATTTGCCCCCCATGTGTGGAGCGCCTGGTGGATTGAGCTCCCATCTTGTACCGTCAAGTTGCAACACTTGAGCAATCCGTTGATGTTCTTGAGAGCCTTGAACGAACATTTTCTTGAGCGCGGCGTCCTGCTCCAATGAAAGTTGTCCCGCAGTCCGAATACATGGTCTGAACAATTCCTCTTCTCGCTGAAAATCTTCGGAGGGCTGCTATGAATCCTTCTGATGAGTAGTCACTTACTACTTCGAGGTGAATTGCGGAGGTGGAGAAGCAGACGAATACACAGATCCATCCCTTATACGTTTTTGCACCTCGTCCTTTCCATGTCTTGCTGGTGAGCGGTCCGGCGTAGTCGTCTCCTGTATGAGCCAACGGACGTGACGGCGTAACTCGTGAGAGAGGTAGTTGGCCCATCTGGCTGATGAGCACGGATCCCCCTCTGTCCGAGCACACACGACACACCGTAAAGATATGAGACTTCACCGGAGCCCGTCCGCCGATGATCCAGTATCGTTGCCTGACATGACCAATGTCAGCTGTGCTCCTCCATGCAGGGTGCGCCTGTGGGCGTGTGCGATGATTAAGGTTGAGAATCGTGAGTGGCGAGGTAAAATCGCCTGATGTTTGTTGTCTTGATCTAGTGCTGATTGAGTGAGGCGGCCGCCAACTCGGATAATCCCTTGAGCGTCTATATATGCAGTCAGTCGACTGAATGCGTGAGTAGTTGGTAGTCTCAAGTTGGCCGTGAGCATCTTGATCTCGTGCGTGAAGTATGCCGCTTGAGTAGCCTTGATCCAGAATAACCTGGACTCCTCCAAAGCTGAGTGCAAGTCCAGAGGCTTGGAAAGTACCTTTTCAGAAGCGAAATAAACCTGAAACAAAGAGCTGTTATTCTCAATAATTTGTTGAGAGTTGAGTACCTTATATATGAGATCCCAGTGATAGTCCGATTGAGATGCAGCTGCATGTAGCGCAATACCAGGACGAGTCTCATGACCTGATGAGCGCTCAACTCGTCCGACAGCGCGGGTTGTGATGGCCATGATTCAGGTGTGAGTATCCACGGTGGTCCCGTCCACCATAATGAGTGGCTTTGGAGTTGAGATGTAGTCAAGCCTCTTGATGCGCAGTCGGCTGGATTGGATGTGCCAGTACGTCTTTCCAGTGTGCGTTTGCAGTGAGCTCTTGAATCTGAGAAACTCGGTTTCTCACAAAATCCTTCCAGCGCGATGCATGAGATTTGATCCACGTGAGTGTCACAAGAGAGTCCGTCCACAAGTGAGTTGCTGTAACGTTCAACTTCAAGGTGGCTTGAACGTATTGCATGAGTCTTGAGAGCAGCAGTGCTGCGGTGAGTTCAAGTCTCGGGATGGTGAGCCGTTTGAGTGGTGCTACCTTAGTTTTGGAGCACACCAATGAAATCGTGGTACCATTAGAGCCGTGGACGGTGATACATACGACTGCAGCCATTGCGAGTTGAGAAGCATCAGAAAAGCCGTGAAATTCCACTGACGAGGTACTCCATGTGTTATAGGTATTGAGAGCTTGATCAAGCTTGTGAGTTCTTTTCTGATAATGAGCCACCGTGATGAGAGCTGGGATGGCAGTGGTTCATCCCATTGGAGCTTATGAAGCCAAAGCTCCTGCAAGAGCATCTTCGCCTTGATCACTACTGGTGATACAAAGCCTAGTGGATCGAATATCTGAGCCACTTCAGACAAAATGAGGCGTTTGGTGAGATGATCGGTGTGCGACGAGATCCTTGTTGAGAATGTGAATAAATCTTCTTGAGGAAGCCATCGTAATCCGAGTATTTTGGTTACGCAATCGTCAAATGTGATTTGTGAGCCCTGATCTGTTTCTGCTTGAACCGCCGTGAGCACATCTTGATGAGTCGCGTGCCACTTGGCTAACGGGAAACCGCCCGCCATGCACAAGTTCTTTAGCTGCAATCACATTTGTATTAGCTGCTGAACAGTGTCAGCGCCTCCAAACGTATCGTCGACATATCGACCTCGAGTTGCAGCAGCGTTCGTATCGCTAAGGACGAGGCAGCCTTGGTACCATACGTGACCGTGGTTAGATAATACGGCACTTCAGTGAGCAGGTCGTCTATCCAGAGAATCCGTTGTAAATTTCAGTCATCTTCATGCACGTTGATCTGCCTATACATTTTCGGTGATGTCAGTGGCGACTAAGTGTCGGAATTGTCGAATCCAGAGCAGAACATCGGTGATGTCTAGATGCAACTTGGCTCCCGTGTGCATGAGATCATTGAGTGAGCGGCCGGATGTAGATGCACTCGAGCCATTAAATACCACACGTACTTTTGTGGTTGCACTGTCTGGTCTGAGCACTCCGTGGTGTGGCAAGTAATATTGCGTGTGCTGACTGGAAACGGGTGAAGTCTTCTTCATGTGATTGAGCTCTCGGTATTCTGTCATAAACTGATGATACAGACGTCGATAGTTCTGGTCTCGGGAGAATCTTCTTATTAATCCCTGCAGGCATCGATGAGCAGTTTGATACGAGTTGCCAAGAGTATCAGGTGATGATTTTAACGGAATTCGAACCGTGTATCGACCTGTTGAGTCCCGCGAAACAGTGTCTTTTGAATATTCTTCACATCTTTGTTCGTCAGGAGTAAGATCATGATTGTCATTCGCAGGCACTTCTTCTTGTATCCAGAATTTTCGACAATAGCTCGTCGAGAGCATCTTCTCTCTCCTGAATCGATGCATGATGTACTGCAGCAGATGCCGATGATGATGTGTTGCACAGGTCCGAGAACAAGCCATCCAAAAGTTGAGAGCTGCGCAATTGGCATCAATGGATCTTGTTTGATGATGTTGGGCTTGATGATTTGCCCATATGAGTCAGCTCCAATGATGATATCCACTGGCCGTGGATGTGAGGAATCTGGATCGGCCAAGGTTAACTTGGTGAGATGCGGCCATTCCTGTGGTGCAGCGTTGAATGATGGCAGGATGTTGGTTAACGTCTGCAGAATGTGAGCGTGAATAATGACGTCTGATCTTGAGTGAAGTGAGCGGAGCCTAATGCAACTCCTCGAGTTTGCTGTTGACTTTCCGCCACCAATTCCAGTAATGAGAATGACAGAATGTTGACGAGGATGTTGAGCTGACGAACGAGTGATTCTGAAACAAAGGTGAGTTCTGAACCTGAATCGATGAGAAGCCGTACGCACCGAGTATTAACAGATGAACTGATCTGAGCCAGGGCTGTAGCGAGTAATGTTGAGTGTGATGAGCGGGCCAAAGAGGAGTGAGCGACGATTGCATCATCTTCCTATTGAGCGGACGCAACTGAGCTGGTGATCGGCTTCGCTGATGAAGTTCGACTGATGAGCCTTCGTGCAGCATCGTGTGGTGTCGGTTGGTGCACTTCTTGCACCCTCGTGAGCTCTTTACATGAGCGGACGTTGTGGCGGCCGAGGCAATTGAAGCAGAGCCTCCGTGAGATCACTAATCTTTTGTCGATCGCCCGGTGAGAGATCCCTGAATTTTGTGCACATCACAATAAGTGAGTGCCGTTGCAGCGTAATCGCCCTTAAAAGGACGTGATATTTATGTCCGGCAGCAGCTGATTGTCACGCGAGACTGGATACGGACGTCGAAGCGGGCCTCTCTAAAATACGCTTTTGATCTTTGCAACAGCGCGACGAGCAGCCATGTAATCTTCGCGCCTCCGCGGCGTAAACATTGTTTGATTCATGCTAAATGAGCGCCGCCGGCCATGAGATTTCAAAGTATCCGTGCTTCCTTGAGAAGCGCCTTATGCACTTCCTTGAGATGCATTGAGATTCCTCCAATGACGTGTCCTCTGCACAAGATGGCAGCGTCTTGCCAATATTCTGCACCGTCGCAAGGCGGTTCATCTGAATGTGAACCTTGAGGATACGCTCCGTTGACAAGCGCACTGGTGCGACTTGGTGATCCGACGTGCGGACCGGTGATACCTCGAGCTTCTGCGTCGTGGTGTCCTTGTCGCCCGTCCCCGTTTTCGGCGGGCTCCGTCATGTTAAGCCGTCACTGTGCGGCGCACGATGAGAGACCTGAAACTTTCGAGAACGCGTAGAATACTGCATGAACGAAACGTTCGAGAGACGCGTGAGAAAACACTATGCGAAACGAGAACGTTCGAGAGACGCGTGAGGAAAACACTGCGCTGAAGCGAGAGTCATGGTCATGTACTGAGCACGTGTTCATGTCCGCGTTACACTTGCGAGAGCGCGCGATAATGTTTGTGTAACACTCGCGAGCGCGCGGGAGAATGTCCTGTCCTTCACTCGCGAAGACGCGCGATAATGTCTACGTGGCACGTCGAAGGGCATGCCCTGTTCACATGATCTGTTTCTGAGCTACACTTTAGGTTCCACGCATCCGGCTCGAAGGACCAAATGTTCGCGAAATCGCTGTTTTATCCCGGCGATGGAAGCGGGATGAGAGGGACGCGCGTGGAAGGTGTTAACAAATTATTCCTTTTATTGTGTGTAGCTCAGAACACAGTCTGAGCAGTCTTTAATGTGAGAAATATGTACAATCTGACCTGAAATGATGAGCTGTGTGTAAAGAGAAGTCTTTTGAATGGTGAGTGTGTATAAGGAGAAGTCTTTGATTGTCCGTGTATTCGAGAGACAATTATATTAATTGCTCTCCTGGTGATGAATTGCCCGTGAGCCGTTGAGACACGTGGCGGTCGGCACTCGCGCACGTGTAAGCCTGAGTCGTCGTGTTGATGTACCAGAGCTGAGCTGAGCGGTCTCTTTTACAGCGTAGAACTGTCTCTAGGCAGCGTTGGTCACTGCGATATGCACTTCAATGCGGAGTCACAACTTGTACGCACGTAGCACACGTTATGCGTCTTGTCACTGCGCGGCCATATTTCTACTCTGTCTTCGTCGAGCGGAAGAAGACGACTCTCGCGCCCTGGCTTGCGATAGCGGCCGCGTGGATCCGGCCGGTCGATACCCGATCGATGCTGCCATCTGATACGGTGGCGCAACGAGATAACGGAATCTCGAACAGTTATCATCAATTATTTACATTCAATGAAATGATTTCACATTAGATATATATAAAAAAGACTGTTTTGAATGACGTCGGTTAGTCTTCGTCACTGTCTTCATTCACTACAGCATTAACTTTTTCATTTATAAACAGACGACTCAATATTTCGGCAGGTCTTATTATTTTAGCCAAATATCGAGCGTAAGAAAGATAATATATGATAGCTGCAATGTGAGAGCAGCACCCTACAGTACGCCTACCATTAGCACAATCACAAAAATATCGACTAATCCCAGAGATGTAGGGTGCTGCTCTCACATTGCAGCTATCATATATTATCTTTCTTACGCTCGATATTTGGCTAAAATAATAAGACCTGCCGAAATATTGAGTCGTCTGTTTATAAATGAAAAAGTTAATGCTGTAGTGAATGAAGACAGTGACGAAGACTAACCGACGTCATTCAAAACAGTCTTTTTTATATATATCTAATGTGAAATCATTTCATTGAATGTAAATAATTGATGATACGTATTGTTAAAAATAAATAATATAGTATAACTTATCAAATAAGAATTTTCATTTTTATTTGTTAACGGTATAAAATTATTGCCAATAGTACAGAAACATTATATTTTTTTATTTCTATGAATTTTTGCGTGAAAAAGAAAATTAACGTCAATTCAAAAATTTTTAATGTCCTTTATTTTTTGAAGTAATGCATTTCTTAATTTTTTAAATATTTTTGTAAGTAAGTTGTGTTTTTTCAGTTGAAAAATTATTTTCTATATATTTCTCTAGCAGTATAAGAGTTTTAATGCGTTCAAACGCAAGATTTTGAAAAAATTATTAGTTTTTATTTTTTTTCATAATGTTCCACCACTTCAAAAAAAATGAAAAAATTCCTGAGTGCAAAGGAGTATAGAAGACATTTTCTGACAAAGTTTGGCGGTGGACACTTTTAAATAACACGGTAAAAAAAATTATTATAGTTTTATTTCTGTTCTTAAAAATCGGCTTTCCACCTGAGATTTATAATGAAAGTGTTTTTTCATCCCTTTTACTCCTAAGAATTAGAAAAAAATCACCATTCATTAATTTTAAATTTTACTATTAAAAAAAAATAAAATCGAAAAAAGAGGTTTTTTTGAAAATCTCGAAAATCGTTTGAGATAAACAGCTAAAAATTTAGCTAAATTATTTTTATTTAATGTCAAATCGATCCCCCAAGTGCG